>WAAG01022685.1:406874-494655 GCA_013390105.1 Tichodroma muraria
ATGAAGGAGAATATTAGATTAATCCAACTGCTGTAACAGCATTATCTTCTGCTTTTAAAGAAAACATATTTTATGGCGTCCGCACTCTAACAGAAACAACCTGCGGCTGCACGAGCCCTGGGCTGGTGCTTTGCTACTAAACATACCATGGGAGCCTTGGAAGGGGTTTTCATCCAGATTCTGGGGAGATGCTGTAAATACCAAACTTGTACCTCCATCCCACATGGACAGCTTGTGGACAACAGAGGAACCAAGGCTCGGGCAGACCACAGGAGCTGAATTCCACTCCTATCCATAGGAGCTCACTTAGACTAAGGCAAATTAGCAGGAGTGTAGGGAAAAGGCTACACAGCAAATGCCTGGGCTCTACAGACTTGGAACAACAATCTTGAGAGCTGTAAACACAGAGCATTCTGGAAAAAAAAATAGATGGAAACACTGTTTGAGTGTCTGGTATTATCCATCTGGAAAGGTTTAGGAATCAGGGAAGCAGATGGGTGCACCCCTGCAAGAGCACCCTGCAAAGTGTGTCCCACAGGAGGGTGCATTCCATCCTTTCTACAAGCAAGTCACAATAAAATCATCATCCACTACCCAGAAACATCCCCAAGGAGGAACACTCAGGATGGGAAGGGAATGCAGAGCAAGTCTCAGATGGGGCACATCAGCTCATCTCTACCTCTGCCTGCTCTGTTCCCAGTCCAGGTCTGCTCCTGGCCTGGGGAACATGGCAGCTCATGTCTGGAAAGGTGTCAGTCCCTTGAGCAAGGAAGAACCAATTAATGGATTATTCCCTCCCAGAAAGAAATGTTATCTCTTCTCAGTAGCATTGAAGCGAGTAAAAAATCAAGACTGTGACCACAACAGAGATCAGCCTGTGGCTTATGCTCACCAATGTCTTAAACTCACCTTCTGAGACTACATTTATTGCTGCCAAAGGATGAAAAAATATCACGACTCCCCAAAACCAGAGCAGTTGCCATGAATTTGTGAAGGTCAGCCCCATGCCTGGTCCAGAAGCTGTGATGAGCTCTGCCGTGGAAGGGCAGAGCTACCAGGTCACAGGGCAAAGCCAGAGTTGGCATCTTCTGGTTGGGTTGCATCTTCTGTAGTTCCATTCTTGTCCCCTGATCCACCAGCTGAATAAAACTGACCCTGTAGTGAAGAAGCTGCTTTACCTTAAAATACTCCTTTTCCTTGTGATGTACTCCTGGATAGTGCAAACACTGCCTTGCTTGTCCCAGGATTTAATCAGATTAATTAAGCTGCACTTGTATTAATTTAAATTACAAGTATCTGAGGGCTCAGCCAAATCAAGTGATTTATGGGCCATATCAATCTAATTAATACCACCAACTCCTAAAATAAAAACCTAATAAATGAGTTTATTATACATCTGTAAGATCAACTTATTAGCTTTGGGTCTCTAGTGACACAGCCGATTTGATGGAAGTTTTATATCCTTGTTGGAGAAAGGTCTTATTTTTTATTCCTTCCCACTTGCTGTATTTTTAAGAAGTATCTTCTACAGAGCAGGAGGAAAGAGAAACAACAGAAGCTCAGTTATCAAAACACCAGCTGAGCCAAGAGGTCTCCAAAGTCCTGCTGTACACAAATTGTGGGGATTTTAAACCTGTGAGTGCCCACAGGAGAACCGTTTATCTGACTTCTTGCAGGCAGAACCTGCCCTGGTTTCTGCCTTCCAGTTAAGAAGCCTGAAACTGCAGTTAGCCAGGGAATGAGGATGCAAAAGGAGTAAGAAGAGAACTAAATGCTTCTCAGAAGCAAGCCTGAGCAGAAAGGAGCTGGAATGGTTTAAAAGGCACTGCTCATCCAGGTGAGGTGACTTTGCTAGGCTGACCTTGCACTGTCTGCAGCAGCGACTAAAATGCCACTTGCACAGAGACAACTTAGAGATGCCAAAGCTTCCCTTTGTCACTGTGGTGAGGGACTTCAAAATTCATCATGGGAGTTAATTCCAGGGAATGCAGGAGGCACCTCCAAGCCACAGCCCAGTGGAAGAAAGAGTGGAGTAAAGGAGGAGCAGGGCCCTGCACTCGCCTGCCGCTCCCTTGGCAGCTGGGCTCTGTGTTGATTGGCTTTTCAGCCATGCTTTCCCTTCAGTCCTGGAGTTCACGCTCGATTTCCTGAGCTGTAAGGTTGTTTCCTTTGCTTTGCAAATCCCCTTGGAGCAAACAGCCACATGATAGAAACAGGAGCAGGCTCCCTCTCTTTACCCTTTGCTTACGAAGTAAGTTCTTCAAATGCATTTGTCATATTGTGTTCAGGATAACAACATGCTCCAGCAAAGAGAAGGGACTGGGAGGCCTTTCTGGGGGAGAAAATAGGGCAATTTATGGAATAATTATATAAAGACAGCACCATCCTGTGTGTCTGTCCTCATGATTTATTACAGTTATACAGAAAATTGGCTGCTTGGACCATAAAAGATGGCTGCAGGCAAACATGGACCCCTTTGCTTTCCTCTTTGCCACTCCACACACACAAACCCAATGAATTAACTCAGCAAATTTGCAGTAATGACCCATCATTTCTATTTTAAGAGAGGTGCCAGAGCAAAGATGCTGTGTGGAGCAGTTCTTCAGACACAGCCACATTTGCTGCCCCTACTGCTAAGCCATGGGCTGGCTGTCGACATGGGAAACCTCTGCAGCCCCCTGGCTCCTTTGCTGATGTACAGCAGGGTCTGGGAGCACTTTGTTCCATTCCATCCAGGGTTATCTGGATGACGCTGAAGGATTTTTGCAGTACCTCTTGCCTCCTCTCTGTTGTTGATGGCTGTTCCATCTTTGATGTGCTCCTGCTGTTTTCCACACTCTTTCCATTCACTGCCCATAATTACTACTTTGTATTTGTCTACATGCAGCTGCAGTTTCCATTTACCGTTTTACTTGGCTAAAAAAATCCTGATCCCTTTTGTATCAGACCAGGTGGCTTCTACTGCTTTCCACACACCACCCTCCTTTGAGCCACTCCTATTTATGCTAAAATAATTTTAGCAACCAAAGGTGCCATTAGCTGCAAGGACAGGGACTCTGCTTAGTAGAGGACCAGACAGGAAGAAATTTGACTTCCAACTGCAAGGATGAGAGGATTTGGACATTTTCATTACTCTTCAACACTTAAGACTGTAGGCCACCCAGGGCTGGGAATTCACTCTTCCAGAGATGTTTCATCATGGGAAAATCTTGCAGCTGCTGTTGGGCAGCTCTGCCAGCTCTATACCAACACTTACCAGTATCTTTTTTCCATGGCTCCATGCTCATACCCAAACAGGCCTCTCTGGTCCAACAGCTACAAGCTCACATATTTCTTCATTCCAAATCTCAGCAAGAGCTTGTAAAAGTTTATCCCTTTGGTCCATGGGCAACCTGCAGTGTATCCCACCACACAGCCCATTGTGCAACTAAAGAACAGCCTCTGTTCAAAGGACGGGGCACAGGGAGGCACAACAGTGTGGAAAGAAGGGGGTTGCAGTGGGACCCGGAAAAGGGGGTTGATCCTTAACCCTACCACAGCCCACCATGGGGCCAGGAGAGTCTGAAGGTCCCCATGTCCTTCAGCTTCTGATGGCAGCACCCACACCATCCTCCACAGGGTGAAACCCCCTGGGTTTTTGTGGGTCATGCATCACAAGGTACCTGGAACAAGCAGGCTAACAGTAATCTGGAAGGAAAACAGCAACAGTGTATGGAGAAAACAAGCCACGGGATGATTTACAGATGATCCAGTTCCCTGCAAAGGCCACTGGGAAAGGTTATACCTTTTGCTTTCCAAAACACAACTCCTCTCCAATAATTCCTGCTCATCAGTTGTTAAACTGCTGCTGATCTTGCTGAAAGCAATATTAGTTGTTGCTTCAGGCTGTGGGTTGACAATCATCAGCTTCTGCTCATCAAAAGAGTAAAGAAACATCTATTTTAGCTAAAGCAGAGCATTATAACTCATTTTTATCCTTGAGAAAGTTACTCATCACCACTCCATGCAGAGGAGCAGGCAGACCTCAGAGACTGTAACTTGATATGATACAGCAAAATTAATTGTTTAATTATAAAATGCTTGGAAGAGGAAATAATTTGAGGTACAAGTAGATTTTATTAAAAATAATTATATGCAGGAAGAGCAGGGACAGGTTTTACCCCAGCTGTGGTTCCAGACAGCATTTCAGGGTCATCATAGCAGGGCTCTGGTAAAGCCATGTCTGAATGAGGGGCCCGTTATCACAGAGAAATTTCTGAGTAAAAGCCTGAACTAATCCAGAAATGGTGTTAAAAGGTATAAAATGGCTGAATTGCATGGAAATGTTTAAATTTGTCCTTTGTTAATGGGGAAAAGCTGCGTAATACAACCAATCTCCAGCAGAAAAGTCAGATCTGACCAATTAAGGATGAAAAACAAAAATAGTTGTGAATATAGAGAAAAAGTAACTGTTAGTTCAGTACAGTTTCAAGCTGCATTGGAAAGGGTTAGGTTTCCTTCTTGGACAACCTGTATATAAAAAAAAGACAACCACTTTAATTTACAAGGTCACAGTCTGGCTGCAAAGAAAAGAAATACATTTGGTGTGAAATACAATGATGAAATTGGAATAATTGAAACCAATAATCCTGAAAATCATGTCTGAAAGCAAAAAGAGCCCAAGGGGGCTGATGGTCCCACAGTGACACAGAACAGGTTTTGGGAGGAAATGACGCCCCTGGGATGCTTTGCCCCCTGGAATTTAGGCTCTGCAGTGGCCTGAGGTGTTTGCATGTGTACGTAGGCGTGAAGGTGCTCCAGCCAGAACAGAGGAGACAACCCAAGATGGAGAGGACATGGGCTGGGATCCTTCCAGGGGTGGAGAACATGCTCTGCTGGGCTGGAAAAGCTCCGGGAATGTCTTTACTGCCCAAGGCCAGCAGCAGGGCTGGTGCTCCCTTTCCTGGTCCCGACTGATGCAATACCCAGCCGGAGCCGTGGACAGCTGTGGCACAGGAATGGGAATTCCTCCCAACTCAGAGAGTGCACAGCAGGGAACAGCATAATCTCCGTGATTTACAGGCTGCAGCTCTAGTTTAAAATACATTAAACTCCAACTATTTAATTACTGGGCACTACCAAATCACAGAGACAGAGGAGTCAGTCACGTCTGCTAATGCCAACATTTATCATCCTATTTATCTACTTCAGCTTCTGAGACCCATATCGAATCACTTTCCTGTATTAGCTAATAACGGATGAGTTTATTCCTTGTACCTCTGGGCGGCCCTCAATGGATATTATCACACTGCTGGCAGCACACATCCACCTAGGGAGAGATAAACTGGTTTAGAGCATATAAAGAATCGTAATCACCAGCCAAAACTCAAATCCAAATCAAAGCCTTTTTCCCTGCTGCCTCCTGCCCCCAGATACTAATTCTCACCAGAGAGTAAATGCAAACAGTGCTCAGCCTCTCTGGCTGAAAGGCTGAAAACCTCCTGATACTTCTGAGAAATCATTAAATACTTACATTTTATGGTTACAGACAGAAAAACGAAGTGGCTGACTGAGAGTGGGGGAGCAGCAGCAACATACCCCTGTCCTCCCTGTCCTGCTCACCTGCACATGGAGAGCAAAAATGAGCTGGTACAGGCATGGAGACAGAACACCCACGAAAGAAAATCAGTAGGTGAAGCAAATTTATCCAAGGAAACATACTGGGTGTTCAAAGAACAGTGAGAGGAGTGAGAAACTGCCAGGTGCTCAGCAATGCTGCTCCTTGTGCTCAGCCTGTTCCCAGTAAAGTCCTGATCAACCCAGCACGATCTTCTAATTTTCCTACTGGAAATGCTACGCTTTTTATTTTGCTTGCTTATGCTGCTTTTCAAAAGGAAAACAAGTTTAAATTGCTCTATTTGGAAACTTTCAGCAGTCTTATTTTCAGAATAAATACTCAGCATCCTGTCAGCTTTGCGCAGTTGTCTGTCCTTAATCTGAGCATGAAGAGGAAAAAAAAGAGGCTTTTTCCTCTTCCCAGGGAGTCCAAAAAAAGCATAATAGAGTATATGCATTTTTATTGCATGGCAGGTTTTGTTGCTGGTGCTTTTACTTACATCACTATGATTGTTATCTCATTATTGCTTATTTATTACAGCCTGTCATAAATATATATATATAATCTGGTGGTTTATTATTAACCCCATCACCCTCTAGCTAATTCTATTAGCCAAGGAGGTGATCCTGCCTTTTGATCCTTGAAAAACCTGAGTACGATGAGCTCTGACCAAGCGGTTGTTATGGAAAAGGCAGCTACATAAGGAACAGAGAACTGCAGGGAAATCAGGGAAATTATCTGTGGATTTTCACAAAGTCCCCTGGAAGAGTTCAGACATGGAGCAGTCTTAATTGATAGCATGGCCACTTAGGGGACCAGTATCCATAGAAACTCCAGGGCCTTGACAAGATGACAAACAACGCCGTGAGAGCCAAATAATAGGAGGAATAATGAGGTGTGGCCAAAAAACCCAACAACAACAACCAGGCATCTCATGGTATCGAATGGGTGGGCCCAGCTAATGAAAGCCTGGCAGATCTCCGTGACGGCGGGAGGGAGGTGAAGCCCAACTGGAGGACGGAAAAAAAGAGTCGCCAAAGCCGGATGGCATTCCAGTCCCAGGGAAAAGCCCCGCGGCAGACGGTGCCACTGGGGATGTGGCTGTGGGGCTCTGCTCTCCGTGCACATCGGCCATAAATCGTGAACAGCATCGCTGGGAGCAGCTCACAGAAGCTGGTCGTGTTTTGCAAGTCACCCCATTGCCTGGCCTTGGGGATGTTGTTTTGGCCACCGCGGATGTCCAGCCAGGCTGGGACCCGGGGAACCCTTGGGAACCGCGGCGGGTGGTCCCAGCCCCTTTTCAGAGCCTCTCGCCGAGCTTTAATCACCTCTTGACCCAAGCTCGGCTCTTCCTGTGCCACTCGCGGTACAACTTTCCCAGGCGCGCGGCGCCGCAGCCCGGCCCTCGCCCGCCGCTCGGGGCTGCGCGCACGCCGCTCCCGGGGCGCATTGTACCGCCGCTCCTCATTGTTCGGGGAGCCTGACCTTTTTCTTAATTAGCTTAAAACCGCACAATAAAAAAAAAAAAAAAAAAAAAAGGAAGGGAAAAAAAAAGAAGGAAAAAAAAAAAAAAACCCTCGGTAAAAGCCAGTCGCAAATCAAAAGAGGCAACAGTGAGAGCAAGCAATGTGTCACCACAAGTGTCCGAGTCAATGGAAACCTTGTTAGGTGGGGAACAAGGGTCTGCGCTAACAAGCTCTTATCTGTGTTTTTGTTTTCTATTGAAGGTGCATGTCATTAGGAGGAGTGTTAACAAGGGCTCTCAATAGCTTCATATGGCCAATGGCCTCTGAATATTCATGAAGGTGTGAACAGAATGTGGGAAAGCCGTGGAAGAAAAGGCAAGAAAAGCGGCAAGAGGGCTGATTGTGCCGGGAAGAAAGGAGCCAGGGCTCTGGGAAAAAGGGATCCTGAATCCCTCAAACAAGAGCGTATTCCCTAGGCAAAACCTGCCCTTCGAGCTGTGGGATGGTATTGATGGAGCCAAGGAGGTGGGATTTTTCTGAGCAGCGCTGGCAGGGAACCAGCTTCTGGAATTTGCAGCCACTGGCACCTGTTTTTGGAGATGTGCAACCCTCTCTCCAGGCTTAATGGATCACAGGAGGGATCCAGAAGGTGGTTTTCCCTGGATGCCAGATATTGAAATGAGGATGAACTCACAGCAGATAGAAAAGACAGGAGGCAAAGGACCAAGCCTGGATTTTGCTCCAGCACTGCGGTGCTCATCATGTCGAGGGGAACAACTCATCTACACCCAGACAAAATCACAGAATCACAGAATCAGAGACTGTTTCATTTGGAAGGAACAGTAGACATCATCTCATTCCACCCCCTGGTGCACCCCATGGGCAAGGGATGCCTTCCACTATCCTATGTTGCTTCAAGCCCGTCCAACCTGGCCTTGAACACTTCCAGGGGTGGGGCAGCCACAGCTTCTCTGGGCATTTCCATGGACTCCTCTGCACTCGCTCCACATCCTCCTGATGTTGGCAGCCCCAGTCAGACACTGCACACCTGCTACCCAGCACCTGCCTCCCCTCCTGCATCTCCCTGCATCCCCATCTCCAGAGAAATTCCTCATTTGCCTCTAGCAAGAGCCCAGCAGGGCTTCCCAGGGGGCAGGCAGGATAAGGAAAGATGTTTTTCCTTTACACCACCTCTGTAGGCTGTGCAGCCACTGCTTCTGTTCCGTCATGGGGCCAGGGATTTCAGCTGGGCTGGTTTAACACAGAGCTCTTGCTCTGCTTGTTTTGGAGCAAAATTATACTGCAGAGTTGCCTCTTCTTGAAAGGCTCCAATCTTGCATGTCAGTGCCAGATAAATAGTTTTCATTCAACAAATCAATGAATAGAAACAAAGTACAGCAAAATAATGTCAAGTCATTTCACTGATAACGACAGCTGCTGGGCTGCAAGGAGACAGGGAGAGCAGGAGGGGGTGTGGGGGAATAGATTAAAAAATGTAAAAAGCAATGAATCACAGCTGGGGGGAAAATCATAAAACCACAAGCCACGGCAGCTCCCACACAAACGTACACGGTATTTACTCATCTATTTCTAACAAAATTGCAAGTAGAATAGAAAGGAAAAGAGGGAGGGCAATGGTGAAAGCAAATTGTTCAAACTATCTTTGCTGGAAAAGCAAAAGGGCTTTTCTTCCAGGAGGAAGCAAACAGCATGGCTCCAAGAGCTGAGGGAGGGGATGCAGTCCCGGCCCTGTACCACCACTCCTTCCTCCCACAGGTCCGTACCTTGCTGCTTTTGAGTCATTTCCTTGCTGCTGGCTTTCACCTTGGAGCAGTCTGTTGCTGTTTGCTTTTACGAGAGGAAATCCTGATTTTGGGAATTCCCTGGGAAACATGCAGCCCTGTAGGGCCAGCCCAGTGGTGTTGTGTGCCTGTGCCGGGGAGCTTGACTGCACTGGTTCTCCATAGGTCTGTTTGGCAGGAGCCAAATTTTCCAGGAGCAGCCTGGAAAATTATTATCCTGAGAAAAGACTTGATGCTGGCGAGGAAAACACAGCCATTTAATCGCAGCTGCCACTTGCAATTTTGTTATTAATCCCATAAAATGATGGGAGGGTTAATTGTGCTCAGGCTTTAAGTTCTTCTAGGGAAAGATTTTCCTGTTATCCTGTCCCACACCAGCACTCTGACCCCAAACACTACAAGTATACCATGACTTCAGCCTGAAAGGACTTTGCTAAATCTTCACTCCTTTCCCTCAGGTCTCAGAAGCCTCCATGGATGAGCACTAAGGATTGCAATGTGAGAACCTTGTATAGGAACAGGGCAGAGTATAAGCCAGTGCTTCCCCCCTTCCTGAACAGGGGGTGCTTCTCTGTGTGGGTAAAAAAGCAGGAATGAGTAAAAACATGAATTGTATCTGCCTTGAGCCGCCCCCCAGACCTTCTGGGATAGCACTACATGGAACTGGGGTGCCCGCAAAGCCCGTTCTGCTCAGAGAGACAAACAGGAGGCTGAGCACAAGGTGCCTGTGTGAAGGGACATCTCTTCTCTTGCACTGCCCATTCCATTCACACAGGCTCCTCTGCCGGGGCACCGGGGCCACCTCCTCCCCCCGTGGCACTCGTCCCACCTCGGTGAGGCTGCGTCCTGCAGAACCCGGCGCGACAGCTCCGGCTAGTGGCTGAGGAGGGCTGCGAACGGCATTAACATGGAAACACTCAGGAGAAGGAACATAGCTGTGCCAAGGAAATGCCTCATCTTCCTGATGGTATCCATCTCCCAAACCACAAGGGACAGGAAACATGGCAGATGCTTTTGTGGAACACCCAACGTGCATCAAACACACATCACTGCTGCTTTCCACAGCGCAACGAGGGCACAGATTTAATTACACACAAGCTCTCCTAAATCAGGGAGAGAGACAGTTGAAAATAGGGTGGAAAAAAACCCAACATTTAATTCAATTTATTTAGCAGCATCTTTATTGCAACAAAGGTTTTGTAATAAAACGCAGCAAAACTAACGTCTCCACTTTACATGATTAAAAGCCATGGAGCTTGGGAGGGGGGAGGGAGGGAGCCCAATAAACCCACTGGAGTGAGACATGCAATTTTGTTAACGCAAACAGCAGGCACTTCATGTTCTCAGATTAAACACCTGAACTTCTACTGTGCAGAACAGCCAAGGAAAAACCGCAGGAAGAGCTCTCTGCCCCTTCCACAGGGGCACATGGAAAGTCTCTGCAGGGTTCTGGCACTCAAGGAAACAGGCAGCCCAAGGCAGGGGCCTCACCTGGCCGAGGTTTTGCTTACTCAGATTCTGTTATTGCCTGGGCAGGGGTTGGGTGTCACAGCAGCAGCAGGACAGCCGGACACAGGGGGACACACAGGAGGAGCACAACACACTTCTCCTGGCAGGGAATATGGGCTGGAACTCAGAGTATGGAAATTCTCCATAATTTCCTACCCAGGTTCAGGTGCAGGTGCTCCAGGGTTAAAGCATTACTACACTATCCCACTCAGAAAGTTTTTCCATAGCCTACTTCCAAATGCCACTAGTAAGCAGGGAATGCATTTTCCATTCTAATATAACGACGTTAGTTATTTTCAAAGCTTTGCTTGGTGCTTTGAGCTCATTTTTCCATTGAGTTTGTAAAAATCAAGCAGTTCTGGGTAGATGCTAATTTTACTGTGTTCTGAATAAAAAGTGATAATTGAGAACAAAGGGAGGTGGGGGTGAAACCCAACAGCTTTGCATATCCCACACTCATGAGGCATCACTGGAAGCTGCACTAAAATGAGGTGAAAGAATGTGCTTTCACCAGGAACAAACCCAACCACCTCAAAAGACAGGAAACTGCCCGCACCAACACGCAACAACTTCGGTATCTCAGCACTCAGATCCCCATATTTCATATATGTTCTTAAACATATAAAACATTCATCTCAAAGACACCTGTGCAACTAAATATCCACCATGCAAAGAAGGCTCAGTCCTGCTCCTGCTCAGAGCAGGGCTCCTGCTGGGCAGACACACCTGGAAGGCAGAGGGGGCCTCCACAGAGACATACCAACCTCTGCTTTGGGAGCCACAGCAGAGGCTCCTCCTCACGCCTTTTTGCTCCACAATGTCCCTTGCATGTGCTCTCGCAGGATCTCACTAGTTCTGCTTAAAACTCACATTAACCAAGAGATTTTTTAACATGCAGGAAGTGACAAAGTACAATCCCAAATACCAAAGAGGCTGGAAACCTCCCTGAGTGACATTCTCATCTCCAGGACTTTAAGGTACAGCCTTGTCCTAGTCCTTGGCCAGACCAACACTTCACCATACGAAGTGCAGGAATATCACTCCCCCCCAAAAACAAGGATGCAAAGTCCCTCAGCACTAACACCTTCCTACCTCTGCAGTCTCGATCACAATGGGGCCTTTCTTCACTGGGAGTTTAGTTGGAATCAGACTCCATCTAAGGCATCTCTTTTGCAAGAACTACAAAACTCTGGTGATAAATCCTTCCAGCACTTCCACAGGATAAGAGAGCATGGGGTCTTAAAGTGCTTAACTACAGTAAAAAAAAAAAGAAAATGGTAGGAAAGAAAGAATCCATAATTTATGCTGCAAAACAGAGCAGTTACAGTATATCGTACTTTAACAGCTTTTTTATGTATATATTTAAAACAGTGGAAGGATGCATTATTAAAAATTTTAAGTCAGCACTTAATCACATCCTGCCTCAAATCCAAAGCCAGCCTTGTTTACTCACGTAATGGTTAGTTCTTCAGTCCCCCAAAAAAGCACTGTTTGATGAAGGCCATTTTTGTTCTGTTTTTCAAACAAAAGGATCAATTTCATCTTAAAAATCGATATAAACATTTACATTCAAGGGTAATCACCTCTAGAAAAAGAACAAAAACACCCCAAAAAAGCAAGTTAATTTAATATTGAACAAAATATAAACAACCTTGGAAAAGGTGAATACTATCCATGGGTAATTTTATACATATATGTATATATGAACAGATATAGATATATGTATGTATAATACAGCATAAACACGTAGGAAACACAATGGAATTCCAGAGGAAGAGCTTATTTTTGTCTCTACCCACATGTGCTCCTCTCTCGCTGTTGACTGTAACACACTCCCCAGGGATGCTGCCTTTGCTTCAGCCACAATTAACTGCTAAGAGAAGTCATTCCTGGAGCTGGGTTCCTTCCCTGCCATGCCCTTCCCAAAATCAACCCGTTACTGACCTGCTAATGGTGTTTTAACTGATCCACCTGTAATCACTGCGATCTGAAAACCAGCAAACAGCCCGAACCAAGGCTCCCCACTGCGGAGGAAACACTCCCTGCAAGCCTGTTGGCTTTTGGCTCCTTTGTTTATCCCAAAAAACAGATCCTGTTCTCACACACGTCTTTTACAACCGTGTAACTGCTCCAGCTCCCCTCGCTTTGGTGAATACGCACAGCAGTTCAACTGCAAAACGATGCATTTGATCTGATACAGCCAGACTCTGATAAATACCAGAGTTCTGGGACCAAACTGAACAGTACAAAATCAAGGAAAGTACAAGGTTACAACACGTGGAGTTCTAAGAGAGTAAACACTGAGAGTGATTCCAGATTTTCAGCAGATGAAAAGAAAACCATGCTCTGCTTTTCTCTAGCACCAAAACAGAAAGGAAAGGAAGTTCTCGGGTTTCTAAGAAAACCATTAACTTATCAGAGTCTCAGAGGCAAGTCCCAAAGGGAGAATTTTCTGGATTAAAGAGAATAATTTTCTATGGATTTCTAACCTAAATTACCTGTTGCCAGTTAAAAGTGCCTTCACACACATGCTTTTCAGCCAAGCCTGCTGCTTAGTTAAAACCTCAGTAGCAAAACCACAACTGGGACTGCAGTTCCTTGAGGGTTACCTGCAGCTGTACAGAAAGGGGTTCTCAAAGACAGCATCATCATCATCATCATCATGCACAGTAGTGCTAGAAAAGACCCAGGAACAGGGGACTGGACAGGGTGTAAGCCTGGGCAATAGTCCCTCATACATGAGGAAATTCAACAGAACAGTTCGTATTGCCTCACAGGTAAGGCCTCCCCACACATCCTCTGCAGACCTTGGAATCAGAGCATTAAATTTCTAAATTGTAACAGGATGCATACGCCTATATCATGCTGATGTGAGGGTGAGGAAGGAGTATTGCAAACCCAGCTCCAGAGTGAACATCAGGGAAAAATCTCAACGGGATGCACTTTGAAGCTTGTCTGAAAGTTTACAGTTTCTGCTTTTTAACTTAAGTTAATTTGCACCTCAGAATAAAAGATTGTTATGCCCATATCACAGTAAAGTATCAATTCACTTCTCCACTGAAATCAAGTACAATCAGGATAGGTTCTCAAGCTGCTGGAAGAAAAGAGAATGATTTATCCTACGGGAGAAGGAATCAAAGAACCTGGCATCAACTGATCTGAATCCAAACGTTAAATATGTTAAGAAGCAGCTTAAAAGTCTTTCTTCCTAAGAAACAATTAACATCTAGACAGGGGATGTGTCCAACTTGTGACCACCTTCTAAGGAGTGAGACACATCCCTTTCACAAAGCATAAAAGCTATATGATAGCATTTAAAATTAATAAAAGTTGTAACCATTCAGGTAAACTCTTGCTGTGTAGTGAGTAAATCATCCAGTATAATGTAGTAAGATACCAAGGAACACACTGTAAAAATACATCAATTACGCCGTAATTCTTTTAAAAAGTGAAGATCTGGTGCTGTAGAAGTACGTTATTTTCAGTTTCAGCTCGTCCCCCAAGAGAACACCCATGGTACTGTATTATACCACAGACATTGGATTTTATTTACAGCTTAAACGTAAAGTTTAATAACTAAAGTTATTAGATCACCGTACTTTAATTTCCCGTATGGCACCAAATTTACTTTTAAAAAAGTGTCTGTGAGGGTGTGTACATGTGTGTACGTGTGGCAGGCACCAGAAAGCAACGTTCCATCCTATTTTCTCTAGTTTTCTACACCTCCCTGTCCGGAGAGCAGCCGTGGAGCAGAGTTCTGAGGTCAGTCACATGGCCTTCATGGCAGCAATGTGAGAGCCCAGGTTCTCCTGCAGGTAATACAGCAGGTGCAGTTCGTAGTGCTCCCCCGACTCAGGCACCCTGATGCTGTGTCTCTCCTGAGGGTAGATCTGAAATGTAAAATAAACTTGTAAATGTCCGCAGGAGTTGAAGGTGCCAACATTTAAATCAGTTCCAG
This sequence comes from Tichodroma muraria, assembly GCA_013390105.1. Taxonomy (NCBI): domain Eukaryota; kingdom Metazoa; phylum Chordata; class Aves; order Passeriformes; family Sittidae; genus Tichodroma; species Tichodroma muraria. The sequence goes on from WAAG01022685.1 coordinate 421,206, forward strand.
AGCCACATTCCAAATGCCTATGGAATGTCCCTGCATTAACTCTGCACCTGAACTGGCACACCTCATTCTCCACTGCCTGAACCCAGGAGAACCCACTGGGATCCAGCTGTTCTGGAGGGGATCAGCCTGGCTGAGCAGAGGCAGCTTCTGGCCAGAGCACATTCCCACTTCTGCAATGTGGTGTGGGATCCCTGGGCTCCACCTGCACAGAGCCAGCCAGCAGGGTTTAATTAAATGCAGAACCCTGTTCCATGCTGCATGAACACTGCTGCACTGCCTTCCAGCTGCAGATCTCCTCAGGAACACCCTTAACTGGTTTATTTGCCCAATTTTTCTTTTTGTTAATTCATAACATATTAACATTTAAAAAAATGCTTGGCTCAAATGCTACAGTTTTATCCTAGAATTCCAAGGTGTCCAGCACAGCCATGGTACAAGTCCTAATTCTGTACTCCTCCAAGACACACACGTTACCTTTAAACCCTGGTTCTGGCCTTACCTGTAGGTCATAGGGTTTCCCAGCTCTCACCAAAAAGCTGAGCAAAATACTGGTGTGTGCAAAGTGAACATTCTCATCCAAGAATCCGTGTAGCAGCAGCAAACGGTTTGGTCTGTGAAAATCAAGAGACAAACAGTTCTAGACAGCATCCCTCTCATTTCACAGTCCACACACATCCCTACAAAAACACTACCCAGAAAAGATTATTCGCATTGAAAGCAGTAATTCCACAATTGTAAACTGCTCTGGATAGACACATTTCTCAAACCTGTTCCTTCCTCCTCTGAACGTTCTACCTGTATATGCGTACTACAGTCAGATCTTTTATCTGAATATCTTATTTATTTCTCAGCAATATTTTCTAGCCTGGACAATATGAGGCCTTAAACCTTGCTGATTGCCAGCTCTTTGACAAGAAAGGGCCCCATCTTGCTCTGCTGTGCTGAGACAGCCTCAGAACGTACAAAAACAGCCCAATCAACTAATTTTTGTTTAGCTTAATGTAGCTCTAAAGCGCTGACCAAATTGAAGATATGTTTGTCATTTCTTTAGACACAAAATATAATATAAAAGGGCTTACATAAAGTGATCTGTAATTATGAAAATGTTCATTTGAATATTAAGTTTATTAGTGTTGGGTATTGGTTTAGTTTTTTAAATATTATTTAATGTGAGCATTTGTGGTCAGAGAAATACCAAGAACAGGGAGATAAAAATGTGTCTATGGGGCTTGAACTTCCCTGGTAGGAGAAAGAAGACAAGAGCCAGAAGCAAACTTACTCAGAAGGAAACTTCTCAGCCTGCATGGCCACGGATCCCAGGTAGTAGCCCTGCTCGTTGTGCTCCGGGTGGCCCATGTAGCGCTCCGTGTACCCCGTGTCGTAGAAAATCCACAGCGTGACGGGGGCTCCAGCTATGGCCACCTGCCAGTGCCACGGAGAGGGGAATGACAACACTGACCCCTGACCTGGCCATGTCCTTCCCTCCCATGGCTTCATCCCACTGTAACTGTGGAAGGCACAAAGCAGTCCTCGCTGTCCCTGCCCCAGTTCATGCACAGCACAGCTCAGCTATGATCCACACTTGCTGGAAACCAGCAAGAGCCTACAGAAAAACTGGAAGCCACTCTAAACATACCCCCTTGCAAGGGATGCTGAAGAAAGAGTATTCTGTGAGGTTTTGTAGGTTTGGGTCCTGTTTGCATGTCTAACAGAAACAGCTCCCTAGGACTCAGCAAACCATCCTGCATAGCTACCACCAGCTTCAAGAGAGGCTTGTGGAAAAAAAGACCCAGGAAAAAAAAATCACCACAAAACCACCTAAAACCCCTGTGCAAGGCAAGTGTTTGTAAAAGTAAAAATACAACAGCTGTTAAGGATTGAGACAAATAATTATTAAATGTCCCAGTAATATTAAGGTTGGACTTAAAGAAAGCAAGAGTAGCCATAAAGAGCAAAACACATCTCAAGGGCAATAACCAGCTCTTCCCACACATCTACCCAAAGGCAGTCTGGCTGTTTATTATAGTGGTCTAAAGTCAGACAGGCACAAGAACCTCTTTCCAGTACCTCTCCCCATCCCCAGGCTGTCCTCCTGGCTGCTTCAGAACACACTGCTATGCAGTAGCACGGGCAGTTTGATCTGGGAATAGATCAGTCTGCAAACGAACTACTCTCTCAGGGCCAAAAAGAGGAAGGATGAGAAGGAGGTGTTGTTTTCCACCAGGATCGTTTCCCTTATCTGGTTCACAACACAAAGAGCTCAGCTGGCACAAAGTGGGAAGCAGTTGACACTACCTAAGGCACCTTCAGCATAGGTGACCTGAGATAGGTAGAGGTACAGGAGCACAGTTAAGTCACTGCAAGCTCAACAGTCCAGCAGTTGCTAGAAAAGCAGCTTTTCTCTGAAGTCACTCAACTAGAAGAGTCGTGAAGAAAACGGCCATTACACCGTGTCCTGACTTGCCCAGAGCAAGATCCAAGGTCTTTGGGCTGTGACCACCCATGGAAGTCACACTATTAAAGGAAAAATTCTGTCTGCACCACCAGAGTAAGTACTCAATGTATGAACATACCCTGAAGATATCTGACCTCTGTGTTAAAGCCATTAGAGAGAGGTAGCCTCCATAGGACCAGCCGTGAATGCCCACACGCTCCAAGTCGATGAAGTCGTACTGTGACGCCAAATACTGCAGCCCTTCCACCTGGTCATCGATTTCTATCTGTCCCTGGCAGGGCAGAGACAAAGTTCTGTTAGCTACAGGCAAAAGTTACATTCTCAAGATTGCCCAACCACCTTCAGAGCTTTGGTACTCAGGAGTGATCCATGCTCAGAATGCAACTGTCCTGCTTCATGTGAGCTGCAAATTGCATCTGTGAGGAGTCACAGCCTCGTTATGAACCATCCTGTGTCAAGCAGCAACTGGTTCACAACCTCAAACCATGACATTTTATCTTTCCCACATCAAGCATCCTTCCTTCCTCAACTCTCATCTCTTTACACTTCCTGTCCCCAAACCCTGGGAGTGTCACACAGGCAGTGCTGGGCACCTGTGCCAAACCAGTGCTTCAGCGCTGGTAACACTGGCACTCAAACCCATCTCTGGCTGGGAACAGAGCCAGACTCAGAGCCCACTTACCATTTTGTATTTAAAGGCTCCTTCAAACTTCAGCCCCCGGTGGCAGGAGCCCCTATTGTCAATAACAACAACAACATAGCCTAAGGAGGCCAAAGTGTTCAGTCGGAAGTACTTGATTCCTTTAAACCGGTTGTTCACCAGCTGTACCTGGAATACAAGAGCAGCACAGAATCCAGAGGTCATCTCTTAATCCAATTTCAGATTTTATTTATATTTACCTTCCTTTAAATACTTTATACAATTTTATAATGTAAAGTTTTCAAGATCTCTTCTCCCTGCTGCAGGATTCCTTCTCCCTGCTGTGCAATAAACTCTTCTCCCAGTAAAACAAGCCATTCTGTGTCACAGGTATGAAGAGCTGAACTGAAGTCCAATGAGGCAACTGGAGAGGAGGAGGAGGAGACAGAACTGGGAACAAGGACTACCTGATTCCCTTTTCTCCCAGTTCCAGCTCTGCTGCTCCATACCTGTCCTCAGACAAGTGGCAGCGCCTGGATCCATGACCTGGGAACAATGAATCCCTACAGCGCCTTTGGCCAAGCACCTACTCACCAAACAGGCAAAATGACACCTGCTGCCCTCAGCACAGAGCAGGAAGTGTTCCTGCAGGAGAGCAGCGGAGTGATCCCTGCCAGCCCACCCCACTGCTCACCAACTCACCTGAGGGCCTCCATAGATGAAGAGCACTGTGGGGTACTTCTTCCCAGGCTGCAGGTTGTGGGGTTTGTACATCATTCCATACAGTGTGAACCCTGTGGAGCTCTCAAAGGAGAACACTTCAGGGGGAATGTAATCGGGAAGAGGACCTGCCATGGGAGGGAACAGAGAGGCTGGTTTTAACAGGAATGGACGAGTAACACAGCTCTGCTGCACCACTGCCCTGTCACCAGCCTCACTGCAGTCCCAGTGGAGCTCTCCCACACTTTCCAGTGGATGTGGCTGGATCCAGGCAGGGACTGGGAATGTCCCAGCCCTAGCTGAGCTTTCCAAGTCTTTCTGATTTCTACCACATTCCCATCCCTGCTCTCCTGTGAATGACAGTAACTCTTCTCCCCTGACACAGCCAGTACAGATGTCCCATCACTTCCTAATCCCACTTAGGACTTGCTACATTAACACGTGGAAAGCACAGGACACGGAGTATGCCTCAGGTAAGGAGAAATGAAAGGCAACAGAAATCCAGTGGAAGATTATAGCCCAAGAGCTGTCTCATGAAGACATGAGTAGGCAGCAGCACACACTATTTAAGAAGTATGCCTCCTTCCCCAGGAACACACTCTTTAGCAGGCACATCACACAGAGCAAGTGAGTGCACTTAAATCCTTCCCTAAGCTAAAACTGGCAGAAGAAAATTAGCAATTTCCACTCTAAATTCCTTCATGGTCTGTTTATATCCATTAGTTGCTGAGCATAAAATGTCCCTCCTGTACTTCACAGAACCCCTCACATAAGCCTAAGTTTTAGAGACCAGTCTGGTCAGCCACAACAGCAAATCTCAAGCAAGCATATGCTGGAATATCTTTTATCTTCTGACCCTGTTTATCCTTTTCCTGTTCCTCATCCATGCCATTACCTGCTGAATCTAAAATGGTAGCCCAGAATTCCTTAGTCCTATGAGCTGCATCATCTTCTGATCCTGTCAGCCGGTACAGTGACACACAGTGGGGGTTCTTCTGATTACTGTACTTGCTGATGAACATGTCACAGTCCTGGGGAGAAAAAGAACATGCCTTGAACTCCTCAGTGCAGAGTCACAAGCAAGTGCTCATTTCTTCTGCATCTAGACCTTTCAGAAAATGCTTATGGACCAAATTAAACCAGAAATCTGAGAACTTTTGCCTCTGAAACACTACAGTCCTTAACACTCCAAACCCAAAGATACACCTGCAAATCCAAGAGTGGCATGAGGAGCTTGTCACACACATTCTTCTGGGCCATGAAATCCCAGCTGGATTCCTGGAACTCCACCCAACGCTGCCCAAGCTCATCTCCTCTAGTGATTGCTCTCTAGTCCACTGTAGGCAGAGTCACGCTCAAAGAGTTTCAAACAATTAATCCCGTCTCCTTTTGCCTGAAGTGAACTGGAGAGCAACGGCACCAGGAGGTCAAGTCTGGTTTCCAGGGTGGTTTTACACACCGACTGTACGACATATAGGAGGGCACAACACAGCCTAAAATCTGCTTTTGTTGTGTATCAATACTACCCTGTCTGCTGAGTGACAGCTAAGTGATCAGCCTGGGCTAAGGCAGAGGAGCCCAGCCAGCCCTGGCAGGCACAGGTACCTGGCTGACACAGCAGGCGTGCGAGTAACCGCGCTCTGTCAGACGCTTCACCTCCCCGGGGTTCTCGTAGTTAACAACGTACAAGTGGTGCTCCAGAGGTGAGTCTTTTGTGCCTTGAAAGTACACCAGTTTTTTGGCTTCATCCACATAGATCTGTCAGGAACAAAACAACCAGTACATCCCTCAATATCCAGTTTTACCACCTCAAAGTCTCCCCTGTATCCCTCCTGCCCCACTTCCATAATGCTGAGTTGGAGCCCAGCAATCAGAAGGGATAAACTAAGCAACTCTTCTCACTGTCTACAACTCTGTCAGTTTGATTCAAATGATCAAAGAATTCATCCAGCTCAGAGACAGAAGAGCAGCAGTTTGGGGACCATTCCTTCTCTCCCTGTGCAAGCTCACAAGTTACACAGAACAGAAATACTCTGTATTTCGGCTAAAACCATACTGGATTAATAGATTTATGCCGATCTCTCCAAGAGACCATCCCCCTGCAGTGTGTGTGGCAGGATATCCAGGAAGCATGAGTAAGACTTACATTGGATCCATGTCTGCCAAGCACTTCCCATTCCCCACTGGTAATTGCTATCTCCTCTTTGATGAGGCACTTGAAGTCACCTGCAAATATCCAATGTACAAAGATTTTATTTCTAAAAATATTTTGTCACTTCCATAGAAACAAAGGTATTGTACTGAACAATAGGCAGGCAAAGGAAATATGAGGTGTCAAAGATGAAGAATTTTGCAAGAACTCTGCTCTTACTAGATGATTTCATTTCCCTTAGAATGAGGGAGATTTAGTAAGAAAAAGAAGTCAGATGCATTCAGAGAAATCTAATCAGCCCAAGATATAATGTTATATGGGAAGAAAACCCACAACAGTTGCATGAAATCAGGACCTCTCTAGTAAAATCAGGTGTATTTTTTGTGCACACAGAGTTCAGTGGTGCCCTCAACACACACTAAGTAAATTAAGTATCGCAGCATGAAACTGTGAATTTAAGAACACATGCTGTGCAAAAACCACTCTGGGAGCTTTGCACACAATGATTTCCTGCATCCGAGCAAGACCAAGTTCGAGCAGTGAAAAGGAAAAGCCAACTACGTCTCACAGTATCACAGGGAGCTTGTTTCCCATCTGGTTTTGGGAAACTTTTCCCTCTAGTCCATAAGGAAGGATTGGGGTTAAAACTAAGGCATGCTGAAAACAGAATAATCCCTGTACAATTTCCAGAGGAATGACTATACACTGAAGTGCTTTCCTGGACAACAGCAGAAGTTTCCAATAAGACAGTAATTCCTGCCAGCTGGAAGGACATTTATTTCCTCACTGGTCAGCAACAAATGCCCAATTAAAGCACAAGAACAATTCCCCTTACTCGGAGCAGGGAGGCCTCCACAGGACCGTTTGTACTTGCTCTCCTTCAGAACCGAGGTGACCTTGTACAGGTGCCGGAAGCCCGTTTTGCACTCGGAGGCAAAAATGAACTCTATCTCATCTTCGTGGGTTTGAGGGAAGACATGGAAGATATCATGGATCTGAGGAGACAGAGCAGTGAATTATTTTTACCTGCCAGGGCTCTGGCACTGCAGTCACACAAAATATATTCCTCTTGCTGCTTAACAGAGACCACACAGTTCAGGCTAACTGGGTGCAGCGCTGTCCCTTACTGGGAGACCCAGTTACACTTGGAGCCAGGGGGGTCTGCAGCCAGTGCCACATCCCCGCAGCTCCAGCTTTCTGCCAGTCTAACTCTATATCTTGGTCACCAAACTAATTAAATTTTTCTGCATCTGCCCTTCTAGCTTGGATGCAGAGATGGGTCCAGCTCTACAGACCTCTGTCCTGTGCTGCCTGCAAGTGAAGGATCACTCAGAGAAGGATAAGCTGACATCATCTTCCCACTCATCAACATGCCAGCTCTTGCTTCAAGGGACAATCTTTAGAGGACTTGGGAGCATTTATCTTCACAATATGAGCTGCCAGTCAAAAACCATTTCAGACAGTAAAAATAATGGAGAAAGGGAAACTCACTGCACCATCCTGAAACCAAACACTAAAGAGAGTGTGGTATCATAGAGAGCACTTGGTGTGTAGGGACCATTCACTGGAAGGCTTTGTGCAAATACTGTCTGCCGAAAGATCCAACTATGTGCCAAGTGATTGATGCTCCCAGGCACACCTCCAATGGGATGTCACTGCAGAGACAGGGATCTTTATGTGCAGCATTGTGAGAAGAGGCACAGCTTACAGCAGTGACCAGGCACATCCATGACTGCTCTCAGCACAGGCCCGGCAGTTCACCTCCCAGAACATCACACCCTTAATCTGTTTCACCAGACCAGATGTAGTTCAGGAGGGGTTCAGTGCCTGTTAGCTGACTCTCAGGATTTTTCACCCAGTGTCATTTTGATCCATCTTTGTTGCCTGGAGAATATTTCATCTGGTGGCACTGCTGGTGCTGACAATTGGCACCAAGAAGCTGGAGAATGGCACTGTGGGCAAGGGGCTGCCTGGAAACACCAGAGCCCTGGGCTCTGCTCCTGGCCTTGAGTACTGCATCAACTCAAGCAAAGCAGGTCTGTTTTCACATTCCAAATCTGTTCTCTGCATCCTGTTTTTTACAGCAGGAAGCACTGAATATGCACAGAACTTGCATGATGGGATCACTCCCCTTGGCAGCACAGTAACATCAACGTTGCTCGAGTGCTACAAACTGTCAGAGAAGGCTGAAATTCAAATTCTTACATTTATCCAGATGTCTGTTGTTTCTTCATAAATAATGAAAGGTGTAACAGAATCTGGTACAGCATCAATAAGTTTCTGTCTTTCCATTGCATCATCTTCTGTGGGGATGAATAATGCAGGAGGGATCAGGACTATCTGAAGCCGAGTTTGGGAGCGATCCAGCAAGATGGACCAGATGCTGTTGAGGACACAAGATATTAGAGAAAATAACATGCAACCATGAGTATGACACAAGTCTGAAAATCTCAGCAGACACTCAGTAGCACTAGGTGTTTTGAGGGAGTCAAGAATATTCAATTGCAGATTAAGTCACGTGCAAAATTTCACCCACATAAACAAATCTCTTCCATAACACAAGAAGCTATTTGCTTCATTTTAATATTGCATAAGCACTGCAAGTTCAAAAGTTTAACTCATTCTGTTCTCCCCGATTTGAATTGTGCTTCAAGGGAGAAAGAGAAGAGAAAAATCAGAGGGAATAATGAAGCAGAAAAAATTTCAATTGAAATTTCAGGATGCTTGTGAAAATACTATTGTTAGATCTACACCTGGCAGAGAATAACTCTGGCACCTAAAGGGACCAGCAGCAGCCCCTGCCGTATTCCGACGGCTTTATATGTAGCTCCAACAATAATTCTGCAAAAAGGAGGATAATATAGCAAATGTATCCCTGAATTTCTTCCACATTTGGATGGGAAAGAAATTAAAAAGGTGAAAGCCATCTTTAGATTCAAACCTGGAAGAGTGCACTTCTGGAAAACCATGGAATCATTTGGGTTGGAAAAGACCCTTAAGATCATCGAGTCCAACCATTCCTCCACCACTGCCAAGCCCACCACTAATCATGTCCCCAAGTGCCACATCTACACAGCTTTAAAGTCCATCCAGGGATGGTAATTCCACCACTGCCCTGGGCAGCCTATGCCAGGGCTGGACAATCCTTTCAGTGAAATGTCCTTTCGGAGAAGCTTCTGGTGAGTTAGAAACACTGTACTACATCATCTACAGGGTTAAAATGACATGCAAATGTAAGTAGCACTTACAGCAGGTTTTCTGATCAGTAAGTCTGGTCAGCAAGGATGGTCCAGTGGTTAGGGCGCTAGCCTAGGGCCTGGGGGACCTGGGCTCATTTCTCTCCTCAGCCACAGACTTCCTGCGTGACCATGGCAAGGCACTTAACCTCTCTGGGCTTCAGTTCCCCATCTGTAAAATGGGGATAATAACACTGCACTCTCTCTCACAGGGATGCTGAGAGGACACACACATCAAAGGCTGCGAGTGCCCAAACCCAAAGCAGTAGGGCCAGGGAGCAGAGAAAGACACAAGGAGGGCTCTGGTTTGGCTTTTGGAAGAATGGTCCCCTTTGCACAAACAAGTTGGTAGCAATGTAAAAGTGAAAGCAGGCTTAAGCTGGAAGAAGACAGAGACCACTACAATCTGCTTCTGACTGTATGACCCCAAACCCTCTGAGCAGAGACAGGATTAACATACGCACTATTTTCCTTCTGGCGTCCACCCAGCTCTAGCAATGTACTCTACTCCTTCAAAGAGGATCTCGAAGGGCTGAACTAGCTCTTTATCCACAACATCTGCAATCTGTTGACAAAGCAGCAATTCAGTGACACTGAGATGAACCCCCACAACCAGTTTTTCATGCACGATGAGAGCCTGGACACAGAAGACTTTTTCTGTGCAGCTCATGCAATTTAGATTGTTCAGCCTTTGCAACACAGGGGACTGAACCCCATCTGTAGCCAGACCCCAACACAGCAGGAGAGCTGCACACTGCCAGTATAGCCAGGGCTGGGACCAAAGAAATCTGGATGCTGCTCACAAACCCATCATTCATCTCACACAACTCGTTTGAATTCTCAGTTCCCTCATGTAAAAGGGAGGTGATTTGTACCAAGCTCTTTTGTAGGATTTTCATGGATAGGTGCTGAACATCCTGCATGACGCCCAGTTATCAATGTGGTTCTAATCCATGATATGCAGCGCTGCAGTCTGTTGCTGCTGGGACTGGGAACAAGTCCCAGTGGTACCCAAAAGATCCCGAAGGCTTTCCCTGTCTTTGCTGGCTGACACCAGCATCACTATCCCGGCAGGTGACTGGTGATGGCTGAAGTAGCTCAAGAGTTGGGAGAATTCCAATAATTTACGGCTGCTAATGTATCTGTTTTAATTTCCCATCTGTCCAAAGATCTTGGACTGGGTTGTGGAAATTCCTGCATCTGTTTAAAAAATCCCAGGACAAAAGCAAAGTCCATCTCTCTCCATATGTTCATGCTTTTGTAAGGTGATATACAGTATTTGCAATCAAATTTTCCCAGTATCTGCAGCCAATCAAGAGATCAGTCACATAAGAAGGTCTAACCATCCACACCTACAATACTCTGCNAAAAAAAAATCACAGCAATTAAATGTATTTATTTGGCAAACAAACAGAACATAGACTTACTCTGCCTTCTGCATTGATTGTCACTTCAGAGATCTTGAAAGTGACCTTTGGATTTGCTGTACCTATTAAAACAGATGTTAACAGTCAGGTATCAACTGTCTGCTGTGCATTATTGTGGTGTTACTCATACAGGACTGGAAAAGGCAAACAGTAGAATGTCTTTTGATCAAATAGCCTCCCTGAATGTCTGAGAGACAGCACAGAACCAGGCAGGGAAAAAAGAAACTGCAAATGTGAGAAGATTTAGAGGATGTAATCCTGCAAACAGATCAGGAGCCACGCTACTCCCAGCCAGTCTTCTCTCCCACAGTCAATGGATGCATTTACAGGGTGGAAGTAAATGCTCAGGAGTGACTGGGGTAGCAAAGCAAGCTTTGGTTCACTGTTTGGCTGTTATTCCAAGGTGGTACATAGAAAGTGATCCAGTGCTAAAGAGCATCTGTGAAAATTAAACACCTAAAAACCTACTGCCATCACTAGTGCCATTATGACAATAGAGCTACATACTGGTTTAGGGGTTTGGGCTTTGGTTAGCTTGTTCTCTTTGCATTGAATGCATTTGAATTCCCATGGTAAAATACTCTCAGAAATCTGAGCATTCACAAGTACCAAAAAAACACGAGGTGTCACCTCTTACTTCCCAGCCTCACACTGAGCCTTTCTCTATCCTTGACACAAGTAGTAGATCAGGAAAGGCAGAAAGCTTTTCCAGTGAATTGGAGAATCTCTAAGATCTGAATGAATTCTGCATCTTGAGAAGGTCAGCCAAACAAAGATATTTCTCAAAAAAATGAAGATTTCAGGAGTGAGGAAAGAGAGCAAACCACTGTTACCTGAGCAATGTGTCCTGCTGTGACAGCAGGGACATCTCAGAAGGGTTGAATTGTTCAAACTTGCCTCACATCTGACACTGAATCAGCCCTCAGCAGGTCTGCTTAAATCCCACTTATCCCACTTCCCTGCTTCCAGTGGCACTCCACTTCAAGCCTGCCCTCAGCCCTTCACTGCTGAAGCCTCCAGATCATCCACTGTGTGCAAATGTAACCACAGGCTGCAGCAGGACAGGTTTGCTGTTCAAAGTCCAACAGCAATCCTGGAGATCAGAATCCTCCAGGACTTGAACTGCCAGGGCACTGCCAGAAGCTAAACAGACACCCTCCCAAAACCCCAAAAGGCTGTAATTCTGGAGCTGTTCTCTCAGAAACACAGGGCTGTAACAAGAATTAACTCCTCAACAACTCAGGTCTTCCAGGATCCCAGAGAGTGGCTCAAACAGTGACAATGAGAGAGGCTTCCTGCCAACTCCTGACACCCAGTAACCACACAGCTGCAGTACACAGTCACCAGTGACTCATCCAGCCTCCAGAGCAGCTTCCCCAAACACATCTGCACCACTTGGACACCAATTCAAAGACTACTCAACACCTCTCTGCTCTAGTCTTGGAGAGTCACTGCTGTCAGGTACATGGAATAAAATAGGTGTCTTCCAGAAACAGGGATATAAGTTTCAGGGTCTCACCAGTTTTGGGGTACCGGAAGGAATCTGTTCTTCTTGTCTCCAGCATGGGTGATGTGACATGGATAATTTCCACCTCTGACTCATCATTTTCCTCATAAAGAATTTGAAGAACTTTACCCCCATCTGGTGCTGTAAATGAATTAACATTACAGAATTACAGAACAGAATTGTCAGTTATTGCAGGCATCAATATTCTCTCAGGAGTCTGTGCTGATTGGAAGGATGAAGAAAAATCCAACAAAGCCTGTGATTCATATTTCATTAAGCAAAACACTGAGACTCCTACAACTCCCACCACTGTTGTGAGAAGGGAAGTCTCTCCCCACAGTGCTCACAAGGCCCCTGTAACTTGCCCCCTGCTGCAGACAGCTCCAAAGGAGGCCATTTTCAACTTCCATAAGGACAAGTAAGAGCAAGAGAGAGCTCTGCACTGGACAGGGCCTGTCAGATACGCTGGATCCCCACACTTACTGGGCTGTGCCTTTGGGCACCACCAGTAGCCAGTGTATCTGTCAAACTCCTCCTGCAGCACAAAAGTAGCCACGCCAGCAGATTTTGGATCCTCCTCAACATTGGCCAGTTCTAAAAAAAGACACCAAAGAATTAGTTCATGATGTGCTGCAGAACCAAACCAGTTCTGCATTATCCCAAACACAGCCCCAGTTCACCCCCAGGGAACAATTACACGATAATAAATCTGACTTCTCAGCAGATTTGTTTTCTGCTTCCAGCCTTCTCTGTTCATATATTTAGGGAGGATTTAATCCTCTCTGACATGGCAGCTTCTTTGAGGAAAGGAAAGTCATTCTCTCTTCTTACTTCTACCTCATCAGGCTCTCAATTAGTCAAAGAAAGAAAATGTTCTCTCTAACTGAGTTCAGTGAATTGGAACTACAACTTTTAAGAAAATCAAAACCCCAAACCTTTCTGAACAACTGAAACCGAAAAAACGAACATTCAGAAAAATGAAGGCATCAGTATTTCATCCGCTGTACGAACCAAAAGTAACAGACTTACATAACATCTCAACATGATGACATATCCATAGGGCTTCAATATTTTTCCTGTTACCCTGGAGGTAACTTAGCAGCGCTCCATAAATAATTATCATCTGAGAAGGAGTCATTGCTACAGTTTATTTTTACTGTACTTACATAATATTTTAATATTAAGCATTTAAATAGTCTAAAGCATTATTATGAAGTGTCAGAAATTTCAATTGAAATTTCTTGAAATTGAAATCTAAAATTTAAATTATATAGTTTAAATACAAACTGAAATTGATTTTTAAATTGTTTTATCCACAATTTCCCATTTTCTTTCTTCCAGGATAAATGCCTAAAACAGAGTTGAAGAGAGTAAGAAGTGAGAACCTGAGTATGAGGGGCCAGCAGAAGCCCCAGTGCCATTCAGAAACTGCCTAAATTGTTTCTAAAAGTCTTTGCAGCTTGATTTCACTGCCAGAAACTTTCCTCCAGCTCTATTCCACCCACAGCTTCTCCACTCACAAAAGGCTGTTCCAGTGAAAAGCAATGCGCTGTGTTTCAGGAGAAGAGCCCCTCCATATGTATCCAACAAACAACTCACTCTGCCAGATTGCACAGTGCAGGGAAAGGAATCATCCCACAGTATCTGCACTACAGGAAGTCTATAAATGTGCAAACAAGGTGGAATAGCAGTGGCCATTACCCCCATTTCAGGAGAACCTTTAGTGCCGTTGCTCAATGCAGTCTAGCAAGAACAAGTGCAGAGGAGGTAGAGGAATTTAATTCAGGATGCATTACCATTGTGCACAAACGTCAGCCTCCTTTCTTCCCTGGATTCTATATTAGATATCCAGATGTCATTGCAATGGATAAATGCAATCCAATTTGGATCAGCTGGACAAAGTTTGGGATCCATCCGGATATTTGGACAACTGGTCTCTACCAGAATGGGTCTTAAAGGCTGTTGCTATTTGGAATCAAAAAACAAAAAAGAAACACAGTAAGATATGATAACATAGGAACACATCCACTGAGTAACTTGGATTTCAGAAGACCACAGAGTAGTGTGGACACTGACTTAAAGTACGTGTTTAGAGAGGAATCTACCCACTTTACACACAGAAAAATGCTATGCAGATATTTTACAGGGAAAGTTGTGCCTCTACCATGGTCCCAGCAGGCCTCTGTCCCCAGAGCTGAGGATCAGCCCCTGATCCTCAGAGGGCAACTAGTGTAGAGAAGCCTGGCACACTCTTAAAAACAGCACCCTAAAAGAGACTGGCAAAACATGCAACTTTGTCCTCCAAAAGCAACTCAAGATACAGTAAATTATCCCTGACAACAGGGTTAGACAAACACCAGGCATCTATAATAATAATAACAAATTATTTCAGCTCTGAAGGCCAGCTTCAGCACCAGCAGAGTGAAGACTGCTTGTTCTGTAAGTTGGACAGTCAAATGGTGTAAAAATGGTGTAATATATCCAGCACTGACCACAGAACAGTGACCTGGAAACTGCAGCCCGGGAACAAAAGTTGACTCTGATGTGATGTCTGACTCCATGGAAGAGCAGAGCCTTTTGCTGCTTTTTATGGACACTTCTAGTAGCCATGAAAAATCAAACTAATCTGGCGTCCTGCCTTGCTGCCACAATTTTATCACTTCTCATAGCCCTGCATCTGAGTTTCTACAATCATGGAAACACACCCCTGTGGATAATCCTGTTTCCAGGGTTATCAAGGTCACTTCCTGTGCCAGTGCAATAACTGCTGGTGATATGCTCTTTGCTCTCACTCCAAGCCAATGGAGGTCGCTGCCAGAGCAAAGTCCTGCAGAGAGACAGAAGATGAGTAAACTCACGGTGAATCCATGGGGGCCTCCATCTTTCACGTGATAAATCCCACTCCCCGCCTGGAACAGGAAGGTGCCGCTCTCTCTGTGGTAATCATAGGAGGCAATCCCAACGGTGCCGATCCGCTTCCTCTCCCGCAGCAGCTCCTCTTCCCGGGAGTACATGCCATAGTCCAGGATGGCCTGAAAACAGACAGAGAAGCCCAATCAACACCTCTGCTCGCATGCCTTACCCTGCTTCCAGGAGCAGATGGCTGAGCAGACAGCCTCCTCCTCCGGAATCCTGCTGCCGGCTGGAAGCCCACTCCTGCTTTGCCTCTGCCATCAGCACTCGTAGGTGCAGGCCATGATCAGATCCCACACAACTGTAAACCGACAGCCACTCCTCCCATAGCATGGCCAGCATTATTCCCAATACTCCCTGGTATAAGAAAGCTCAGACTGAGGGTCTGTTATTTCTAGAATGAGCATGAGAGGCTTTGCTCACTTTCACAGACATGCAGTGACTGCTCTGGTGGGAGGAGAGCACAGCCGGAGTTTTACGTCTGGCTGACAGCCCCGTGAAATAACATGGGGAAAAATCCACCTCATTCCATGTGGGGTTTGTCCCACCTCCTCCAGCCTGCCATGGTGCATGGGATGGGATGGTGCAGGCTTGCTGTGTGCAGCAGGGAAAAGGGAATCCACATCCCAGTGAGTGGGAAAGGGATCCTTGGCTCCAGCATGAGTCACAGAGCCACTGACTGATCCTCGGGGGAATCATCACTTCCCCTGCAAGACAGCAGGGAAGTGACTGGAGACTCCAGGCTCCTTCAGCAATCCCCAGGATCTCACAGCACAGAACTTGATGCAAATTAGCACTTGCCATCTCTGCCAGCAAAGGAATCATCCAGCACACAGAGAGGATGGAACTCCGAACACCGAGGAGAAAGCTGTGCTTCATTTTGGGATGGCTGCAGAGCTGGCATGTACAAGGAGAATCTTTACGTTTTAAAGATAATAAACTTCAAATTTTCACGAAGAAAACCCCAAATCCCACATGCTTGAAGCGAGAAAGAAATCAGGACCCACCGGAAAAAGATCCAGAAGAGGCTTCCAGGAAAGCAGCAGGACAGCAGCCTTGTTTATGGTTTTGGGAATTTCAGAGTAGAAGAGTGTGTTCTCCCTGTTCTCCCCAGACATTGCTATTGTGAAAGTGAGGTGAAAAAAAAGTATATTAGCTTTCTGTTAATAATCCAAACACTCCCAAAGGATGCCCAGGACCAGTTTCCCAGGCCCTACCAGTGGAAGTACTGATGGTCTCTGCATTGCAGCCTCACTCTGGGAATTCCCTGCTTCACAAAAGTGCAAGTCACAGAGAAGGCAGCAAACGACACCCAGGCTTACCCCATGCTGCTCAAAGCATTCTGTGTCTTCTTACTGTCCTTTAATTCCATAAGCTTTATAAATCAAGGGGGGCTTTTGTGCAAATTCCCGTCTGGGATACACAGCCTGTGTTTCAAAGGCAACTGACCTTTAGGGAGGTTTGAACATCCCTGTCCTGCTCCTTTCTCTCAGTGCTATTCAGATTTCTGAAGGCTCCTGCACAGGCACATGGGGATCAGCCCAGAGAGAGCCAGGTGTGCTCCAAGGGAAGGCCAAGCCGGATCTATAGCTCAGGAACTGGCACTTGGGAAACCAGAGCTCATTCCAGGGGAATTAACCTCAACCCACCCGTGATGTACTTGAACTCAGCATCATCCAAGGCTTATGACTCCCATGTTCCAAAAAGGGGAAAAAGAGCAGCAGTTTTCTGACTATGTCACTGCACAGTACATGCAAAGATTCTGTGAATCACAAACCTGAGCTTAAGCAAGTAGCCTAAGTGGCAAGCAGTGGGGCTAAAACATGGCTCTGACCCCTAGGCCTCTGCTTCAGCCATTGCTTCTCTCCCCAATCCAGGTTTTCTTGGATTTATATTCACCTACTGCAGCTCCTGACAAAAGCATTCCTCCACCACAAGGCCTGCACCAAAAAGCCACTCAGAGGGTTGCTCACAGTATCGCTTATGGTGCCAAATTACTTCTATCAAGTGAACATTAGTGAAACAATGCACAGGTGAGGCACTGAATCCAAGAACAACAAACTACATGAAGTTCTTTATTATTAAGACCAAAACTGTTGAGTAAAGTATCTACTCTTTACGCAGCCCCTGACCTACGCCGCTATTTATTCCCCACAGGATTCCTGGAAAATCTACTCCGTCGGTAGCTGAGGCACCAAGGACTTTCAAAATTACACTTAAAATCTCTGCTTTGGAAGGAAACTTTGAAGCAGAACAAGGTTCCACCCAAAAGCAGTAATAAGAGAAAGGAGATAAACCTACATGGCTTTTGGAGAGAGTATTATTTGAGGTGACAGAAAAGGGACTGAACAGACTTCCAGCTTGGGAACATGCCCCAAAGGACACTTCCCTTTCCCTTCCAGGCCTAATGGGTCACCTCCAATCATGCCCCTCCTACAGGAGATTACCTCACAAGTTTTAATAAGATATTACGACCACAATCATGACTTTTGACCAGCCAGTGTGGCCTGGAATCCCTTTTGATTTAACTGCCAGGAACGCCCAGCTGTCAGGAGCAGTCAATCCCAAACAGCCCTGCAGTGACACTGTCACAGCCAGCTCACCCAGATAGTAGATCCTATCGGAATGAGGTCCTTCGGGATCATTTTTCTTCACAAATGTGAAGTCATGAGGGGCTTTTGCCATCATGTATCCATGATACTTCCGTGTATCTGTAAGCAGTTTCCGAAGCTGGCTCCAGGAATGCCTCTCTACATAGAAAGGTTCCAGTTTTGGCTGCTCCTCTCTTGGGACCTGCTCCTCACGACCCGCAGTCTCAAAGATTTCCAGGCCCGGCTGTTCAGTTTCCATGGCTGCTGCCATGTTGCATGTTTCTGGAAAAAACAGAACAGCAGAGCTTCAGCTCCAGCACTGCACGCTCCCAACATACCCCACAGCAAAAATGCTTTAAGAAAACCATCCTTTCATGTGGGGAATAAAACCCACAGCAGAAGGAAGAGAACTAGGAAGTATTTTCCTGCTCTGGAAAACAGTCTGGCACCACTCAGCCTTTCAGAAGGGACTTCACAGAGCCAGCTTCAACAGAGCCACAACTTCACAGAGCCACAGATTTTTTGTTATGTTTCCCATGCCCACACATACCAACCACTTATTTTAGGTCATGAAGTGGGTAAATTCTTCCCCTTTAACCTCCCACCTGCTTCTTTCCCTCCGAGACCTCCACAAATCACCTCACTACACTGATATCAGAACAGGGGATGATTAGGAGAGGAGCAAGAGCTGGGACAAACAACTGCTCAGAAGAAATAACACTGGTAGTTGATCTGGAACCACCAGGTCACACAACAGGCTTAGGCAGCTCATGTCCTTATTCCCATTATTCTCCCATAACTTCTTGGGTTTGTTCGTATCTCTTTTCAAACTAAGCTCAGAAAGGTCTAGCAGTGATCAACACTATTATATCGTCCCAATTACAAATACCAGAAGGGGACACAGTGAAAAAAGCATTTCCCAAACGGATTTATCTGCAACACAAGTCTTATCTGCCCAACAGGCTGTTAACTCAGCAGATATCTCTTCCTGCAGTCAGCTGGGCTTTACAAAGTGTATCTGAGCTGAAATTGTCAGCCCATATATCTGGCAAGAGGAAACCAAGTCCTCCCACTGTAAATCCCAGAGCTGAGGGCAGCTCCAAAAAGATCCAAGCTTTGAACTCCTGTCACATAGTTAATTCCTGGAGAACCCAAGGTGTAGGATTGTCAATCCTCAAAGGGAGGGAGGGGGTGTCTATATATAGCATGGAAAGACTGCACAAGTGTTGTGCACGCTGCTGGGGTAGAGCATGTTGGCCTGAGCCTGACAAAACACTAATACAGCCTAAATAAAGCATTTCCCTCGAGCAAACAGGCACTGAAGGATCACTAGAGCTCAAGGCACAGAGCTGGCAAGAGCTGGGCAGAGCTGGCAGAGCTCTCTGATGGACTGGCTCTCCCACAGCTCTCAGAGCAGTTGAGACATCTCCTCAAAGGAGTGAAAAAGATATGATCTGCACTTTGACACAAACCGTCTTAACACAAATAGTTTAGCTTCACCTTTGGCAATACAAACCAAATACGGGTCTTTCTTCTGCTCACACTATTTACAGCACAAAAACCCAGAACAAAAGAGCCCTGTCCAACTAGAAGGAGGGTCCAAGGCATGCACCGAGCAGTGCTGTGCTTGAGACAGTCTCAGGAACTGACAGCGAACCTTCAAACCTGAATTGCAAATCTAATTTCATCTGAAGAATTCCAACGAAGAAAAAACCTCCATTCCCCATCTACCCCCAGACGCTGCTATTTCTTAACCCGACCTACTTCTCGCAGGAAAAGGGATAAAAGCCGAAGAGCAGTAGACGTTAACGAGCCAATAGCAGTAGGAACGGCCACCCGGCACGGGAATGTCAGCCCAGGGTGATGCTCCCGGGGGTTCCTCCATGGCCGGGGACAGGTCCGGGGGGGTGGCGGGCAGATCGCAGGGGTTCCTCCACGTCCCGGGACAGATCCCAGGGGACCCTCCACAGACGGGAGAGGACCTCGGGGGGTCTCTCCACGACCAGGGGCAGATCCCTGTGGGCCGTCTCTGGCCAGGGTCATATCCCGGGGGAGCCTGCACGGCCAGGGGCACATCCCGGGGCGCCCCGAAGGCCGGGGACAGATCCCAGGGTGGAGGCGGGCAGATCCCGGGGGTCTCTCTCCACGGCCGGGGCGATGGCCAGGCCTCGCCGGGGGGTGAAGGCCTGGCCACCCCGGGTCAAACCCCCTCCTCCCGCCCACCTCAGAAGTCCCAAGGCCCCCAGGGGTCCTCCCCGGAGCGGAGCCCCCTGCTCGGTCCCCGAGGTTCCCCCCGGTACTCACGGCGCTCCGCGGCGGCGCTGCTGCCGAGCCGCCCCGCCGGGCCGCTGCCGCTGCTGCCGCTTCCGCTTCCGCTTCCCGGAGCGGCCATGGGGACCGCGCCGTACCGGGCGAGGGCGCCGCCTTCCGGCTGGGAGGACCAAGGGCGGGGATGCGACATCCACTCGGCCACGGGAACCGGGACACGGGATACAGGGACCCCTTAAACAGGGACTGGGANAAAAATGAAGGCATCAGTATTTCATCCGCTGTACGAACCAAAAGTAACAGACTTACATAACATCTCAACATGATGACATATCCATAGGGCTTCAATATTTTTCCTGTTACCCTGGAGGTAACTTAGCAGCGCTCCATAAATAATTATCATCTGAGAAGGAGTCATTGCTACAGTTTATTTTTACTGTACTTACATAATATTTTAATATTAAGCATTTAAATAGTCTAAAGCATTATTATGAAGTGTCAGAAATTTCAATTGAAATTTCTTGAAATTGAAATCTAAAATTTAAATTATATAGTTTAAATACAAACTGAAATTGATTTTTAAATTGTTTTATCCACAATTTCCCATTTTCTTTCTTCCAGGATAAATGCCTAAAACAGAGTTGAAGAGAGTAAGAAGTGAGAACCTGAGTATGAGGGGCCAGCAGAAGCCCCAGTGCCATTCAGAAACTGCCTAAATTGTTTCTAAAAGTCTTTGCAGCTTGATTTCACTGCCAGAAACTTTCCTCCAGCTCTATTCCACCCACAGCTTCTCCACTCACAAAAGGCTGTTCCAGTGAAAAGCAATGCGCTGTGTTTCAGGAGAAGAGCCCCTCCATATGTATCCAACAAACAACTCACTCTGCCAGATTGCACAGTGCAGGGAAAGGAATCATCCCACAGTATCTGCACTACAGGAAGTCTATAAATGTGCAAACAAGGTGGAATAGCAGTGGCCATTACCCCCATTTCAGGAGAACCTTTAGTGCCGTTGCTCAATGCAGTCTAGCAAGAACAAGTGCAGAGGAGGTAGAGGAATTTAATTCAGGATGCATTACCATTGTGCACAAACGTCAGCCTCCTTTCTTCCCTGGATTCTATATTAGATATCCAGATGTCATTGCAATGGATAAATGCAATCCAATTTGGATCAGCTGGACAAAGTTTGGGATCCATCCGGATATTTGGACAACTGGTCTCTACCAGAATGGGTCTTAAAGGCTGTTGCTATTTGGAATCAAAAAACAAAAAAGAAACACAGTAAGATATGATAACATAGGAACACATCCACTGAGTAACTTGGATTTCAGAAGACCACAGAGTAGTGTGGACACTGACTTAAAGTACGTGTTTAGAGAGGAATCTACCCACTTTACACACAGAAAAATGCTATGCAGATATTTTACAGGGAAAGTTGTGCCTCTACCATGGTCCCAGCAGGCCTCTGTCCCCAGAGCTGAGGATCAGCCCCTGATCCTCAGAGGGCAACTAGTGTAGAGAAGCCTGGCACACTCTTAAAAACAGCACCCTAAAAGAGACTGGCAAAACATGCAACTTTGTCCTCCAAAAGCAACTCAAGATACAGTAAATTATCCCTGACAACAGGGTTAGACAAACACCAGGCATCTATAATAATAATAACAAATTATTTCAGCTCTGAAGGCCAGCTTCAGCACCAGCAGAGTGAAGACTGCTTGTTCTGTAAGTTGGACAGTCAAATGGTGTAAAAATGGTGTAATATATCCAGCACTGACCACAGAACAGTGACCTGGAAACTGCAGCCCGGGAACAAAAGTTGACTCTGATGTGATGTCTGACTCCATGGAAGAGCAGAGCCTTTTGCTGCTTTTTATGGACACTTCTAGTAGCCATGAAAAATCAAACTAATCTGGCGTCCTGCCTTGCTGCCACAATTTTATCACTTCTCATAGCCCTGCATCTGAGTTTCTACAATCATGGAAACACACCCCTGTGGATAATCCTGTTTCCAGGGTTATCAAGGTCACTTCCTGTGCCAGTGCAATAACTGCTGGTGATATGCTCTTTGCTCTCACTCCAAGCCAATGGAGGTCGCTGCCAGAGCAAAGTCCTGCAGAGAGACAGAAGATGAGTAAACTCACGGTGAATCCATGGGGGCCTCCATCTTTCACGTGATAAATCCCACTCCCCGCCTGGAACAGGAAGGTGCCGCTCTCTCTGTGGTAATCATAGGAGGCAATCCCAACGGTGCCGATCCGCTTCCTCTCCCGCAGCAGCTCCTCTTCCCGGGAGTACATGCCATAGTCCAGGATGGCCTGAAAACAGACAGAGAAGCCCAATCAACACCTCTGCTCGCATGCCTTACCCTGCTTCCAGGAGCAGATGGCTGAGCAGACAGCCTCCTCCTCCGGAATCCTGCTGCCGGCTGGAAGCCCACTCCTGCTTTGCCTCTGCCATCAGCACTCGTAGGTGCAGGCCATGATCAGATCCCACACAACTGTAAACCGACAGCCACTCCTCCCATAGCATGGCCAGCATTATTCCCAATACTCCCTGGTATAAGAAAGCTCAGACTGAGGGTCTGTTATTTCTAGAATGAGCATGAGAGGCTTTGCTCACTTTCACAGACATGCAGTGACTGCTCTGGTGGGAGGAGAGCACAGCCGGAGTTTTACGTCTGGCTGACAGCCCCGTGAAATAACATGGGGAAAAATCCACCTCATTCCATGTGGGGTTTGTCCCACCTCCTCCAGCCTGCCATGGTGCATGGGATGGGATGGTGCAGGCTTGCTGTGTGCAGCAGGGAAAAGGGAATCCACATCCCAGTGAGTGGGAAAGGGATCCTTGGCTCCAGCATGAGTCACAGAGCCACTGACTGATCCTCGGGGGAATCATCACTTCCCCTGCAAGACAGCAGGGAAGTGACTGGAGACTCCAGGCTCCTTCAGCAATCCCCAGGATCTCACAGCACAGAACTTGATGCAAATTAGCACTTGCCATCTCTGCCAGCAAAGGAATCATCCAGCACACAGAGAGGATGGAACTCCGAACACCGAGGAGAAAGCTGTGCTTCATTTTGGGATGGCTGCAGAGCTGGCATGTACAAGGAGAATCTTTACGTTTTAAAGATAATAAACTTCAAATTTTCACGAAGAAAACCCCAAATCCCACATGCTTGAAGCGAGAAAGAAATCAGGACCCACCGGAAAAAGATCCAGAAGAGGCTTCCAGGAAAGCAGCAGGACAGCAGCCTTGTTTATGGTTTTGGGAATTTCAGAGTAGAAGAGTGTGTTCTCCCTGTTCTCCCCAGACATTGCTATTGTGAAAGTGAGGTGAAAAAAAAGTATATTAGCTTTCTGTTAATAATCCAAACACTCCCAAAGGATGCCCAGGACCAGTTTCCCAGGCCCTACCAGTGGAAGTACTGATGGTCTCTGCATTGCAGCCTCACTCTGGGAATTCCCTGCTTCACAAAAGTGCAAGTCACAGAGAAGGCAGCAAACGACACCCAGGCTTACCCCATGCTGCTCAAAGCATTCTGTGTCTTCTTACTGTCCTTTAATTCCATAAGCTTTATAAATCAAGGGGGGCTTTTGTGCAAATTCCCGTCTGGGATACACAGCCTGTGTTTCAAAGGCAACTGACCTTTAGGGAGGTTTGAACATCCCTGTCCTGCTCCTTTCTCTCAGTGCTATTCAGATTTCTGAAGGCTCCTGCACAGGCACATGGGGATCAGCCCAGAGAGAGCCAGGTGTGCTCCAAGGGAAGGCCAAGCCGGATCTATAGCTCAGGAACTGGCACTTGGGAAACCAGAGCTCATTCCAGGGGAATTAACCTCAACCCACCCGTGATGTACTTGAACTCAGCATCATCCAAGGCTTATGACTCCCATGTTCCAAAAAGGGGAAAAAGAGCAGCAGTTTTCTGACTATGTCACTGCACAGTACATGCAAAGATTCTGTGAATCACAAACCTGAGCTTAAGCAAGTAGCCTAAGTGGCAAGCAGTGGGGCTAAAACATGGCTCTGACCCCTAGGCCTCTGCTTCAGCCATTGCTTCTCTCCCCAATCCAGGTTTTCTTGGATTTATATTCACCTACTGCAGCTCCTGACAAAAGCATTCCTCCACCACAAGGCCTGCACCAAAAAGCCACTCAGAGGGTTGCTCACAGTATCGCTTATGGTGCCAAATTACTTCTATCAAGTGAACATTAGTGAAACAATGCACAGGTGAGGCACTGAATCCAAGAACAACAAACTACATGAAGTTCTTTATTATTAAGACCAAAACTGTTGAGTAAAGTATCTACTCTTTACGCAGCCCCTGACCTACGCCGCTATTTATTCCCCACAGGATTCCTGGAAAATCTACTCCGTCGGTAGCTGAGGCACCAAGGACTTTCAAAATTACACTTAAAATCTCTGCTTTGGAAGGAAACTTTGAAGCAGAACAAGGTTCCACCCAAAAGCAGTAATAAGAGAAAGGAGATAAACCTACATGGCTTTTGGAGAGAGTATTATTTGAGGTGACAGAAAAGGGACTGAACAGACTTCCAGCTTGGGAACATGCCCCAAAGGACACTTCCCTTTCCCTTCCAGGCCTAATGGGTCACCTCCAATCATGCCCCTCCTACAGGAGATTACCTCACAAGTTTTAATAAGATATTACGACCACAATCATGACTTTTGACCAGCCAGTGTGGCCTGGAATCCCTTTTGATTTAACTGCCAGGAACGCCCAGCTGTCAGGAGCAGTCAATCCCAAACAGCCCTGCAGTGACACTGTCACAGCCAGCTCACCCAGATAGTAGATCCTATCGGAATGAGGTCCTTCGGGATCATTTTTCTTCACAAATGTGAAGTCATGAGGGGCTTTTGCCATCATGTATCCATGATACTTCCGTGTATCTGTAAGCAGTTTCCGAAGCTGGCTCCAGGAATGCCTCTCTACATAGAAAGGTTCCAGTTTTGGCTGCTCCTCTCTTGGGACCTGCTCCTCACGACCCGCAGTCTCAAAGATTTCCAGGCCCGGCTGTTCAGTTTCCATGGCTGCTGCCATGTTGCATGTTTCTGGAAAAAACAGAACAGCAGAGCTTCAGCTCCAGCACTGCACGCTCCCAACATACCCCACAGCAAAAATGCTTTAAGAAAACCATCCTTTCATGTGGGGAATAAAACCCACAGCAGAAGGAAGAGAACTAGGAAGTATTTTCCTGCTCTGGAAAACAGTCTGGCACCACTCAGCCTTTCAGAAGGGACTTCACAGAGCCAGCTTCAACAGAGCCACAACTTCACAGAGCCACAGATTTTTTGTTATGTTTCCCATGCCCACACATACCAACCACTTATTTTAGGTCATGAAGTGGGTAAATTCTTCCCCTTTAACCTCCCACCTGCTTCTTTCCCTCCGAGACCTCCACAAATCACCTCACTACACTGATATCAGAACAGGGGATGATTAGGAGAGGAGCAAGAGCTGGGACAAACAACTGCTCAGAAGAAATAACACTGGTAGTTGATCTGGAACCACCAGGTCACACAACAGGCTTAGGCAGCTCATGTCCTTATTCCCATTATTCTCCCATAACTTCTTGGGTTTGTTCGTATCTCTTTTCAAACTAAGCTCAGAAAGGTCTAGCAGTGATCAACACTATTATATCGTCCCAATTACAAATACCAGAAGGGGACACAGTGAAAAAAGCATTTCCCAAACGGATTTATCTGCAACACAAGTCTTATCTGCCCAACAGGCTGTTAACTCAGCAGATATCTCTTCCTGCAGTCAGCTGGGCTTTACAAAGTGTATCTGAGCTGAAATTGTCAGCCCATATATCTGGCAAGAGGAAACCAAGTCCTCCCACTGTAAATCCCAGAGCTGAGGGCAGCTCCAAAAAGATCCAAGCTTTGAACTCCTGTCACATAGTTAATTCCTGGAGAACCCAAGGTGTAGGATTGTCAATCCTCAAAGGGAGGGAGGGGGTGTCTATATATAGCATGGAAAGACTGCACAAGTGTTGTGCACGCTGCTGGGGTAGAGCATGTTGGCCTGAGCCTGACAAAACACTAATACAGCCTAAATAAAGCATTTCCCTCGAGCAAACAGGCACTGAAGGATCACTAGAGCTCAAGGCACAGAGCTGGCAAGAGCTGGGCAGAGCTGGCAGAGCTCTCTGATGGACTGGCTCTCCCACAGCTCTCAGAGCAGTTGAGACATCTCCTCAAAGGAGTGAAAAAGATATGATCTGCACTTTGACACAAACCGTCTTAACACAAATAGTTTAGCTTCACCTTTGGCAATACAAACCAAATACGGGTCTTTCTTCTGCTCACACTATTTACAGCACAAAAACCCAGAACAAAAGAGCCCTGTCCAACTAGAAGGAGGGTCCAAGGCATGCACCGAGCAGTGCTGTGCTTGAGACAGTCTCAGGAACTGACAGCGAACCTTCAAACCTGAATTGCAAATCTAATTTCATCTGAAGAATTCCAACGAAGAAAAAACCTCCATTCCCCATCTACCCCCAGACGCTGCTATTTCTTAACCCGACCTACTTCTCGCAGGAAAAGGGATAAAAGCCGAAGAGCAGTAGACGTTAACGAGCCAATAGCAGTAGGAACGGCCACCCGGCACGGGAATGTCAGCCCAGGGTGATGCTCCCGGGGGTTCCTCCATGGCCGGGGACAGGTCCGGGGGGGTGGCGGGCAGATCGCAGGGGTTCCTCCACGTCCCGGGACAGATCCCAGGGGACCCTCCACAGACGGGAGAGGACCTCGGGGGGTCTCTCCACGACCAGGGGCAGATCCCTGTGGGCCGTCTCTGGCCAGGGTCATATCCCGGGGGAGCCTGCACGGCCAGGGGCACATCCCGGGGCGCCCCGAAGGCCGGGGACAGATCCCAGGGTGGAGGCGGGCAGATCCCGGGGGTCTCTCTCCACGGCCGGGGCGATGGCCAGGCCTCGCCGGGGGGTGAAGGCCTGGCCACCCCGGGTCAAACCCCCTCCTCCCGCCCACCTCAGAAGTCCCAAGGCCCCCAGGGGTCCTCCCCGGAGCGGAGCCCCCTGCTCGGTCCCCGAGGTTCCCCCCGGTACTCACGGCGCTCCGCGGCGGCGCTGCTGCCGAGCCGCCCCGCCGGGCCGCTGCCGCTGCTGCCGCTTCCGCTTCCGCTTCCCGGAGCGGCCATGGGGACCGCGCCGTACCGGGCGAGGGCGCCGCCTTCCGGCTGGGAGGACCAAGGGCGGGGATGCGACATCCACTCGGCCACGGGAACCGGGACACGGGATACAGGGACCCCTTAAACAGGGACTGGGACACACACACACACTCTACACCATGCACGGGGGACAGGTCATGCAACCCCCCAGTGCACAGGGACCCTGCAAGTTTCAAAAATCGCGCTTCCCCCCCCCCAAAAAAAAAAAAAAAAAAGCAGCCCACCNCCCCCCCCCAAAAAAAAAAAAAAAAAAAATGCTGCCACCTCCACACTGACATGCTTCCCATAGGGGAAAGAAATTACCAGCTGTAATAACGAGTGTTAAACCCTGGGCACACCCAGGCTCCAGTGCAGTGAACCCCCAAAACACGCTCAGGCTCCAGCAACGTGAGCCCCCAAAACAACCCCAGGCTCCAGAGCTGAGAGCCCCCAGCCAAATATTTCTGTACCCCTGAATTTCCCTTCGCAAAGCACAGTCCCTTTTTTCAAACGAAAACCTTTTTTGACTCCCTATAAACCAGAAAAAATAACTTTTCTGCAGGTGCTCCCTCCTAAATGCACATGCAGGTGGAAGCTCTGGGTCACACAGGACCTGAGGGCTGGTTTTCCCCACACGCTGCCCCAAAGGGTCCATGGGGTTTGTGTTCCAAAATAAAGCCTCCTGGGGACCATTGCCACAGCTCACCCGACCTTCTGCAGTAGTTTCACAGCACCAGGGGCTGGCAGAGGGTGGGAATCCTCCAGCCAGGGCCAGGCTGGGGTGTGGACCTCGTGTCTCCACACCAGAGATTTACACAGAAAACCCTGAGGCTGGGAGAGGCCATGCCAAGATGGGTCTGAAGGAAGGATTTGCTGTTGGAATGAGGATGGCTATGGGCGAGGGGCCCTTATGTGAGCTGCTGAGGGAGTGAATGGTAGCCTTTCTGGAAACAAGTAAATGCTGTCCTTTTTTAGCCTTATTATCATAGAATCATGGAATAGTGTGGGTTGGAAGGGACCTTAAAGCTCAGCCAGTTCCAACCATAGGCAGGGCCACCCAAATCAGGTTCTCCAAGCCCCATCCGACCTGGCCTTCAGGCATAAGGCAGCAACAGCTTCCCTGGACAACCTGTGCCAGTGCTTGGCCAGCAGAAGCTCCTGGGGCATGTAGTAATGACAGTGTTAAACAGGCTGTCTCACGGCCGCAGGATTGGTATTTTGTAAATTCTTATCAGCCTCTCCTATCATGGCTCAGATGGGGTCAGTCTCTTCTACCAGGTAACACGCTACACGACAAGGGAAGGCTGAAGTTGTGCCAGGAGAGGCTCAGTACGGGTATTAGAGACAATTTCTTCACATAAAGGGTTGCTGAACATTGGCACAGGCTGTCGGGACAGCGGTGCAGTCCCCATCCTGGTTAGATTGGATCTCGGAGGACTCTCCCACGCCAGAAGACGCTCTGGCTCAACGACCCTCAGCGACAAGCCCGCCGCAGCCGCCGANGACCTCAGCGACGTCCGGGTACGGCCGCGACACGTGGGGACAGCCGGGGGGGACAGCCGGGGGGACTCACCTGCGGGGGTGGAGGGCAGACTGACCTGGAGACACCGGGGAGGGAACACCTGCGGACACCCGGGGGGTGACACCTGTGGGGGATTGGGTGTTGGGGGGAGACTCACCTGGGGCACCCCGGGGCAAAATCACCTGCAGGACGCCTGGAAAGATTCACCGGCGGGACTCCCGAGGGTGTCCCCCAGGTGACTTCCCCTCGGGGGAGACTCACCGGCGGGAGGGGAACACCTGCGGAGTCCCAGGGGTGACTCACCTGCGGATCCCCCCGGCGGCAGCGGCAGCGGCAGCGGCAGCGGGGGGGTCTCGCAGCGGGGCTCGGCGGTCCCGGGAGGGCTGCGCAGGCGTGGGGCCGGCGGGACCCCCCGGCTGGGTGCATTGACCCCCGCGGGTTCGTGAGCTGCCAACTAATGCATGTTTTCCCTCCGCAGAACCCGGACATCACCATCACTGACAATGTCCTGCACTTCAGAGGTAGGGGCTCCATCGGGGGGGTCTCAGCCTGGCCCCCAGCCCGGGGCTGCCGCTGTCCCAATTGTCCCCATCGTGGGGTGCCTGGTTCCCATCAGTGGCAGGAGCCACCGTGCTGGGCATGTTCAGATCTGCCACACTCCCACCCACAGCCCTCTGTGTTCCAGCCCTGGTAACCACAACAGGCCCTATCTTATCTAACAAGAAAACCCCAACCTCCCCATATTTAAATACCAGTGGAATTTCCATATATCCTTCCCATCCCAGGCCAGCCAAACCCTGTGGATAACTCACAGCAGCTTTCCTTTCACAAAGACCTTGTGTGCAATTCTTATGGAGCCACCACATCAGGAACTAGTGCTCCATTTGGAAACTAAAACAGATCTCACCCTGAAAGATGGATTTTTTGCAGCTGGATAGCTGTATATTCCAGCACCATGGAATTTTTTAAAATGTCTCATTAGGAGCTGCTGCCTCCTTGGTGAGCCATAGCCAGGTCATTTGATAGGAGGGTGTTGCACTTCGTGTTCTCTTTGGGATCAGTTTACAGCGTGGAAGGGTGGGAATTAAACAGTGTGCAGGGTTTTGGAGCCCTTCTGGGGACAGGATCAATGTGGGAGATGACAAATGAACCCTGATAAGAGTCCTTCTGCTGTTGGGAGGGATTCGCCACGTCACCCTCCTGCACACCCAGCAGCACCCATCTCCCTGGGTGCTCGATTGTGCGGAGGCTGAATCCCCCAAAGGCAGGAGATGTTCAGCTGGATTTGAGTTATCCATGAGCAGCCTTTTGATCCCCTCTTCTGGGAATTTGACATACTGCTTCCCTGTAGCAGGGGCCCTTTTCCAGTGTGAAGACTTGCAGCAGCTTTAGCTGCTGACACCTGCATCTGCCCCTCCAGGCAACGTTTTGGTGTCTTCCCTGTTTTTGTGTGGTTTCCTCTTGCCTCTCAGGAAGGCAGGAAGAAAGTGCTGTGAACAAGTGCTGAATATTTCTGTGTACAAAGCATCCTTTGCAGGTGGAGTGTGTGGAACTTCATGCTGACTGTCAATTCTTGTCATTTAGCCCAAGGTCACGGTGCCAAAGGAGACAACATCTATGAATTTGAGATTGAATTCCTCGAGCCAGTCGAGCCTAAAGTAGGTATTTTTACTTCTCTGATTCTTGCAAAGAAAAAGTAAATTTTGAAGAACTTTAAAGGAAAATGGCTGTGCATAAAGTTCCCAATATATTGTTTAAATTTTTCCGGTAACTCTGTAACAGCTAGCTCTGTGGCAGTCCTGTGTACTATTGCCTTGTTTTAATGCAAATCACCTCACTGGAGCTGGTGCTTACATGGACCAGCTTTCGTAGACACTTGCTTCTAACACTTGTTACACAGCAGTTTTAAGTTTTTTAAAGGATTTAAAGCAGCAAAATAATGGGAGAATCTGGAAATGTGTTGACTGATGCAACCTTGACTGTAGGTCAGGGGAACATTGTGCAGTCATTGTGCATGGCTTCTTTTGTAGCTGGACAAAGAAGAGAGTCAGGAGAATTCATGTTTCTGGCTTGAGCAGATTTCTTAGGTTGTGATATGTTGCGGCTCCTGTTGTAGAAATCTTTCCTTAATTCCTGTTGCAGTCTGAGTGGAAAGAGCTTGGCTCAAAGAGCCGTCCGTCTGTGCTACTCACAGGTGGCTGTGAGGTCTGTCCCTACCTCTCAGAGCTGTTAGGGGCACAGGAGAACTTGGGCTTTGCTCCTGGGGCAGGATTTGTGCTGCTTATTCCTGGCTGAGTTTGGGATAGCTCCAGTCAGACCAGGAGCCACCGTTCACCTCTGCTCTTCGGCAGGCAAGGAGACCATCAAAGGGTGAATTTCCAGGCTCTGTCAGCACGCACATGTCTGGTGTGGCTCCTGCCAGGTGTGGAGTGGCAGACAGTGAACAGTTGGTTCCAGGGTCTGGTCACTGCCTTATCATCTGCCTGGCGCACAGCGTGGGAGAGGTGCCTGTCTCTGTGCCTGTCTCTGCCTGTGCCTGTCTCCTGTGCTGGCAGACAGGGGCTCTGCTGTGAGCCAGGCCTGCAAGGCAAGTCCTTGCTTCTGCAGAGCAGCCTCCTTCCAAAAGTCATCACTCTGAGTCACTGTGGAGGGACTGGAGAACAGACTGAACTCTGTGTAACTACAGATGGTCAGGACCAGGAAGTATCACAGTCCAGGGTTTTCTCCTTTAGTTTTGACTAAAACTGTGAGTTCCCCTTGCTGGTGCCAGGCTGGCCAGCAGTGAAAAATGGAGCCCGTGGCAGGCAAGGACGAGGTGTAGTAGCTGTAAATTACAGCTGCAGCCTTCAGATGTCCGAGGAGCATCCAGCCAGCCTTGACAGAGCAGAGCTGGTATAACGTGCTCAGTTTGGAGTGCAGCTCATGCAGCAGTTGCAGCTGGTCTGAGAGGCAGTGCCATGTGGAACAGCCTCAGTGGTCAGAAGGGTGGGCTGTAAGGATGGAGAGGTTCTGGGCTGCAACTGTGCAGGTGGAGAGGCCTTGTGGGGTGGCAGTGACCACACTGCCCGCTCCGTCAGTTCACCTTGTCTCCAGGTGTTCCCTAAGGCTCTTAGCTCCTTCTCTTGCTGCAGCAGGTGTCACATGGGGTCCTCTGTTTAGAGATGTACCTGTGGCTGCTGGCAGTGTTATTTTTACTGCTGGCTAGAGGAGGTGCGTGGCTCACAGTACTAAGTGCACGAAGGTGTAAAGTGAAGATCAGGGGTTCTGTCTAAGAATGCTGCACTGGGGTCTCTGCTAGCTCTGTGGTGGGATGCAGTAGTGCTGTGATACGGGCAGCTGCTCATCAAGTCCCGCAGCCATCACAGCTGCCATCTTCAACTGGGCTGCCCTTTGCTTCCACGCTTTGGGTGGCAGAGAGATGTTTGTGCTGCAGCAGTTGTGTCATCCCTGCCTCCTTGATAAGGAGAGCTTAGGTATCAACTCAGTCTCAGAGCTTGTTTATTCAGACTTTTGCTGATGTGTCTGCCCCCAGCCCGTGTGCAGGATGACCCAAAGGCAGCTGAACATCACTGTGCAGAAGAAAGAGAGTAACTGGTGGGAGAGGCTGACCAAGCAAGAGAAGCGCCCGCTCTTCCTGGCGCCCGATTTCGACCGCTGGTTGGATGAGTCGGATGCTGAAATGGAGCTGAAGGAGAAGGTCAGTCCTGTGGGCACCTGTAGTTTGTGCTGCCAGTTACAAAGCAAGGACAGCTGTTCTCCTGTGCCTGAACCTGCATTCTTCATTTACCAGGAGTTGCCTGGCATGCTGATTGTAATTGCTGTTCTATACCGAGTTGGTTAAATGGTTCAAATTTTAAGCAGGAATTTGGAAATAGGCACATTTCTGGTTAGAACTGGAGGCTGCGTGCTGGCTCCTTGCATGTGCCACTTGCCCGGTGTCCTGATCCTTAGAGGATCATGTCACTCTGCCATGTGGAGCCCAAAGGACTGAGTCCTGGGCATTGTCTGTCTGGGAAGCAGGGATTGCTGAGGCTTTCCTGAGCCCTTGGGCTGGCCCTCCTGGTGCATTCCCATCATCTGGTGAGCTTGAGCAGCTTCCTGTGGTGGAGAGGTGTAAGATGGACTTGAAAAAGACTTGAACAGACCACATTTCTGCAAATCCCTTTTACAGCAAACACTGCCCTATTCCCCTCTGCAGCCATGAGCTTAGCATGGAGCAGAGAAGGGCACTGCAGTGCCAGGACCTAGGAGCATTGGGAAAGGCAGGCAGAGAGCCTGGGCTGGATGTTCCCTGTTCTCTTCAGGTTGCTGGTGGGTCACGTAAGAAACAGCACAGCCATAACTGAGAATTAACACAGAAAGCTTTTTCAGCAAAAGCATCTAATTACTAGAACAAACCACATGGTGAGGGCAGGATAACTGGTTAACACCCTCTGGCTTTTACTGTACTGTAATTTCTGGGTGACGAATGTGCTGTTTTATGCTGGTGAAAATTTAAACCTTCTAGCTAATGGCTGCTTGGCTGAGTTTTAAACCCACTAGCTTTGCAGTAGTATAGTTAACAAATCACTTGCTAATTACAGTAAGTCTTTAAAACCTTATCCTTCATCTTAAGGAAGAAGAAAAGATTAACAAAATGAAAATAGAATCCAGAGTCCCAAAAGACCGTAAGTAACTGCATCTTTTCAGTGGGTAAAATGGGATTTAGGAAGTTTGTTCGCACTTTGTGAACCTTGGCTCTTAAGGAGCAGTTTTGAGTGGCTTGGTGTGTCTTGGAGGGGCATCTTTGTATTGTGACCTATTAGAAATTTAATAAAAATTGACTGAAGTTTCCAAGGAATGTCAAAAATCCGACTAGCAAGTAGTATTGAGTTCTGGCACATGATGGCAAAAGCAGAACTCCCAGTGCACCCAACAGTGCTGTTATCAAAATCAATAACTTTCCTTTACCTTATAAGCTTTATTCTCAGAAAGCCTGGTTTGCAGCTCTATTACCATTGTACTCTGCTCACCTGATGTGTTTATTATTGATTTTAGCTTTCAAGCACCTGAAGAAGGGATACCTAATCATGTATAATCTTGTACAGTTTTTGGGATTCTCTTGGATTTTTGTGAACATGACAGTACGACTGTTCATCTTAGGAAAAGGCAAGTAATGAGCCCTATTTTATTTATATTGGAGGGTTTGAGTTCATTTTCAGTGTTGTTTTTAAGACACTTCAAATAGCAAAATCTAAAGGGAGACATATTTAGGAACAAAACCATGAATGCACTGCCAAAGAGCACAACGAAAGCCTTTCAAAGGTCATCAAAGTGTCAAGGGCAGGAAAATACTGTCCCCTTGTAAGTCACAGCTGTGTACTCTGTGAATGATACTTGTGCTCTGCCAGGATTACTTCTAACAAAATCAGCTGAAGCAAAATGTCTCACTCACTGCAATGTTAATGTTTTTGAAAATGATCTGGACAGAATATTTTGTTTTTTGAAGCAAGAACAATCAATTCTGTTGAGGTACAGCACTATTGCCTTTTTTGTAAAACGATTACTGAAATAGCTCTTGATCCTTCTGTGTGTGAAATGGAGCAGTGTTTCTGGCCCAACTGCTGCGAGTTCAAGATAAGGCCTATAAAGAACTTACGTAATTATGCATCATGTTTTTCTCAAATACATCTAGAATCCTGTTATCACAAGCTGTGCTGCTGCACCAGCTTCCTGAGCATGGAAATTAATTTGTTCTCTAAAATGGTTGGTTTCCTGTGTCTTACAGATTCCTTCTATGACACATTTCACACTATTTCTGATATGATGTATTTCTGTCAGACCCTGGCATTAATGGAGATCATGAATTCACTGATAGGACTGGTCAGATCACCGCTGATACCTTCTGTAGTGCAGGTAGTATTTTTAAATTCTTCTCCTTGCTCTTATGTTTAAAATAAATGTTTATTTTACACAAGTGTTGAGACTCTCCTAAAATAATGCAACCTCACTGGCACTGGACTAGAGGATTTCTTATTCACGAGGCAGGAATCCATGCTTCCCAGTTTTGGCTGTGACAGGCTGTCTCCTATCACCTGGGTAAGGGAGTGCAGGACAGCAAAAGCAAGAAGCTGATAAAAGTACATGATTTTGATTTGTTGCCAGTGCCCTTTTTTATCCTGGTTGTGGTTGTTGTGCATAAAAATGAGGATGGGTGATTTAAGACTGGATCCCTTGGATTTTATCTAAATACAGAGCAAGAAGCCTACTTGTAAGTAGCAGGTCACAGCTTAGTTGCTGTTAGTTGTGTGCTCAGATGTGTGAGGAGTAGGTATCTTGTGTTTCTGACAGCAAGGACTTGCCCTTTCTTTTGATGAAGAGTGAATGCTCCTTAATATGTTTTTCTTTAACAGGTATTTGGAAGAAACTTTGTTTTGTTTGTTATCCTTGGAAGCTTGGAGGAAATGCAGAGCAAACCTGTGGTGTTCTTCATATTTTATTTCTGGAGTATCACAGAGCTGTTCAGGTTGGTGGGATTTTCCTCCTACCAAGTGTGCACAGAACAAAGTGGTTGTTCCCAAGAACTCTGTAAAGAAGATTTTGATCTTTGTATTTTTTGGAAGAGTTGGCCCCAGAGGGTCAAAGCTCCTTGAGTCGTGGACTGTTCACAGCCTTCCTTCATCTGCCAAAACCTGAGGCAGGGCTGGGGTCTGAAAGTGATACTGCCCTGTTGCTTTCTTTATTTCTTTGTTGCTTTGAATTTCCATTGTTAAATGAGGTCTTTGTCTTTGAAAAGAAGTTATTTTGAAAGGTTTATTAGGCAGCCAGGCAGTTGCCTTCATCCCTGTGTTCAGAATGTCCTGAGCTCTGTAAACTGCCCAATAACCATGTGTCCACCATCAAATGCCTGGAATATTCTTGTGTCATTTGGGAATTGTGTTGAGCACACAGTGTGTATACACAAGACTAATTCTAGTAGTAGTATCCATTTTAAAGTGTTTGTTTCTCCTCACACTGTAGGTATCCCTATTACATGCTTTCCTGCATTGGAATTGAATGGAAACCACTCACCTGGCTCCGTTACACTGTCTGGATCCCTCTCTACCCCTTAGGGGGCTTGGCAGAAGGTATCTCCTTAAAACAGTTTACTAAATAATGAATTTGAGGCTGGGAAAATAACTCAATCTCTTTTTTGGCAGCTGTAGTAAAACAGTAAAATAGAACAACAGATAGATAGATTTGCTTTGAGGTGAACCAAATATAAGCATTTTGTCTTTCGTACTGAGTCAACTATTATTTTCAATTTGATGTGAAAAGAAGTCTTCCTTTTGGAGAAAAGACTCCCTTTCTGGAGGGGGAAGTAAAGGCAATGAAGGGTTGCATGAACAAATGGAACAGGAACAAGCTGCACAGGATGCCAGTGCTTACTCTGCTGACCCAAAGCTTTCTCTGCTTGGCCTGACTTGCACAGCCTGGCCTGGCTTCATGCCAGCTCCCAGGTCTTGATATTATCTTGTAAATCGCTGCAGAGGACAGGCAGGGGCTTATTCCAGTGTTGCAAACCTGTGTCTGTGAGCCAGGAGGAGCTTTGGGCATTGCCCAACACCGAGCAGGAGGAAGAGTGTGCCTGTTGCATTGCTGAGGGTATTTCTAGGTGGCAAACCCTGCTGGCACAGGCCTTGGGGCTGCAGCTGTGCCTGAGAACAGTCTCACCAGGAAGGTTCACTGCTGCACCCCCTCAGCCAGGTGCTTCCCACCCTACTGCATGTTCAACACCTTCAAAATTGCTGTCATTAATCAGCGCTGGCAAATAAGAAGAGACTATGCTGAAATAGTTTCAGCATAGGGCTGATAGGTGTGGGCTGGGTAATTATATATTTTTTCTGTACTTGGTAATGTTGGTGACCTTCTGCTTTCAGCTGTCTGTATTGTTCAATCCATTCCAATCTTCAGTGAAACAGGGAAATTTAGCCTGGGATTGCCAAATCCACTGAATGTCACAATCCAGTTTCCATTTGTGCTACAAATTTATCTTATAGCCTTGTTTTTAGGTAAGTATTTGATTATATTTCTCAATATTGAAATAAAAAGGCCAGTTTCCCCTGAATAATTTGATTTTTCAAAGAAAATGAGATTCCTGCATCTTGGGAACCATGGCAACACAAAATTGCTTGAGGTTAAGCATTATCCTTTGTGGATTGTTCATGTAAATTTGTCAGTGATGGAGGAGAACATACCTACAATGAGCTCTGATTAGCCCACCAAAAAGGTGATTTTGGTAAGAAATTAGCAGCATAAACTTGGGTTAAAGGAATAATTTTTACATGTATTTATAACCATGGTATACTTAATTTCACCTTTTATGGGGTATTTGAGCTTTGGAATGATGTTGTGGCAATCTAAACATAATTTCAAATTAGTTTAGTTAAATGTTGCAGTATAATCACAAATGCAACGTGAAGTCATGTTTTTCCAGGAAACAATATATAACTCTCTTCAAGTAGTATATTTAAAGAAGAAAACCTGCTTGATTCATACTTGGTTTCTGGTGTTACATTTGTAAACACAGTTTAACTTCCTCGTACCCTCAGCCACGTTGGGTATCCACAACTCACCAGAGTCTTAAGGGGAGAATTTTAAACTGAACTTCCACTAGATTTCTCCTGCTCACAGACATTGCTTAAAGCCACCCTTCAGTTGAGTTTCACTCTGAAATACCTGGTTCATTCTCCTTAGCTCTGCACAGCTGGTGTCACAACTTCTTAAAGGTGACAAACCAACCTTCTAAAGCAGCTCTTTGCCAAACAGCCTGTACAGCAACTTCTGCCTCAGCCAGCAAGAAAATACTTGCATTAGCTTTCACTACTACACCCACCCCTAAATAATGTATTTTGTAATGTGGTGGTTGGGTTAGTTGGGTTCTGTTATTTTTTTTTTTAGATTTGGTGCAACCATTTAATATAAAAAGACACAATGTTGTCCTACCTAAACACTTCATTCTTTTCCAGGGGTATTTGTAAACTTCCGTCACCTCTACAAGCAAAGGAAACACCACCTTGGACCAAAGAAGAGAAAGATGAAGTGAAGCAGGACTGCAGTGCTTTCTTATCTCACTTGGGGACAAGATAAACCTCTAATTCTTATGGTTTTACCCACTGTAATGCAAAGAATTTTGTAAAATGAAATGACACTAGATTTCATGATTTCATAGTGAATTCAGATAACATTCCCTTATACTGGATTTTGTTCCCTTTCCATCATCTATGCATGGCATTTACCATTGAACATTTAAACTTGTATCCTGTCAACCAGCATATTAGAAAGAAATCCTATTATCTGCATATGATATGCTTATAATCAGTGGAGCAGCACTAACTAGAAATAGTGTTTATCTTTTAATTGGAGATTTGCTCTTTCAATATTGCATGCAGATAGGGCTTCTGATGTGGGATATGCTCTTAGCTGGCCCGTGCTGTTCCTGGGAGGCATCTTGATGGCAGGAGGAGGCACAGTCTGAGGCCACTGTGCAGCGTTTGGGTGTTTAGCAACCACTGGGATAAACTTGCTCAGCACATACCGTCCCCCACTTTTCTTCTGCAGCATTATTGATGGTGCAGAGTTAATACTGGAAGTAGCTAAAGCTGATTTAAATGCTACCAACTTAATCTGTTTCTAGTTGAGCCTTAACAGAATAGGAGTTCTGTGTGGACCATAGTAATGTGTATTCCTGTAGCAACACATCCTATCCAGTCATTAGGGAAAGGAAGCTGCCACTGAGGGCAGAAATGCTATCCTGGTTGGTAGAGCAAGCACTGAAACGTAACAAAACAAGGGAACATAGGTACCAGCTTTCCCCAAGCATGTGAACCTCATCAGAACTCCATCCAACCCATGCAAAGGGAGAATGTGGAATTCTCCTGGGAGATGGGGCCCCTCTGATCCATCCAGGCAGGGCCGTGGCTCCTGTATTTACAGCTTTCAGCAAGGCAGCAAAGTCACTTTTCTACCTGCATTTAGGGGTGCTGCGGAGAAGTTGGTGTGTATGGTTTGACTAGCCCCTGGGGAGATTGAACAGGGGGTCAAATAAACTGTATTATTTAGATAGCACATATCAAATCTTAGTAAGGGAGATACCACACAGGGTCTGAAGGACCCTTTTCTCTTTGCTTGCTTTAACAACCACCACCACCACCACCACCAAAGCGAAGCTCCCCCCACATTTCAGGTCATCTGCTGTCTCCCCTGAACCCTCTGGCTCAGTTAACTTTATTTCAGCATGTCCTTCTTCACACCGAGCCTCCCGTAGCTAATCCCAGATTCCTCTGGCCTCCTTAACCCAGTTTAGAAATGTACAGAAAGTTTACCCTAAACTGTACTGTGGTTATAAACAGGTTGTTTCCCAACTGCCACTGCCCCAGGGCACTGCAGAGCAATGCCAGCAATCCAGAACAGACACTGAAGCTGAGGTTAGCTTAGTGCCATGTTACTATTTATCTTTTCCTACTGTAAAACAATATGAACCCTCCAGAAAATTGTTTTATATATATTAAAAGTAACAAACAGCAGAAAGTTTGTGATATGGACCCAGTGCTTGTTACTGTAAATGAAATAGTGTTATAAGGAGACTTTAACAAAGAAGCAGTACAACCTCCACGCTGCATTTCACAAATTATGTTCTGTCAACAAGAGGCGTGATACAACTTCTCTTTAGGAGAAGCACAGCCTACTTTACTCAGGAGAGTTGAGCACTATTTACACAATATTTCACTTAGCACACACTGTACCTATGTTTGAAGTATGTGAAAAGTTTGAATTAGCTGAGTAACAGAACAGCAAGGATCACTTTCATACTTTAATTTCTCTGCTGGGCATTTAAACCTCTCTTATGAAATCTGTTTGTATTCATCAGTGAAACTGTGGTACCTAGTGCAAGCTGTCATGGATCTTACACTACTGAATTTTAGTCCTTCAGAAAGAATGTGTTTCTATTAATAAAGACTTACAACCAAATTTTGTTTTAGTTCAGTTGTTCTTTCAAATTATACAACTTTCTGTGAAGTTGTATAATTTGATATTTAACTTGAGATAAACACCTGGGACCTGAGCCTTCACCCGGTCAGTGTTTTGGGCCACACAGCCTGGTTGCTATGAAAATGGAACAAATCCAGCTTAAATTTTCATGAACATTACTCTTTATTTGTATTATGCAAATAAAAAAACCACGTGTCCCAAGATCAAGTTACTTTCAGAAGCATAAGCACTGCAATGCAGGTGATAATGCTCAGTACAGACTGTCAAGTTGGGCATAAAGTCAGGGCCAACACCCCAAAATCAGCTCTATGTGATCTTGCAGGGTGCTTCTCACACCTTTCTTTGGACTAATCAAGTAGATACTTAAAGTGTAGTAGCTGCCTTTTAGGATACTTTCACCAGTGAGTTCAGTTACGTAGTAACTGCATTTTAGGGAGGCCAAAATGCAAGAGGTGCCTCCAATGCCGTTTTTTTTCTCTCCTCACGTGTACCAAATAACTTCCACCCATCATTCAACACCATCACTGGGTTTGGGACACTTTCCCCAGTTTCCAGGTCTTATTAAAAGCCACCACAAACGACCTACGTTTGTTTAAGAGAGCACTGATGCAAAACTTCTCCATTTGGAAAGGAAGTTCTTCAAACAGCGATTGAACAGGCCCTAGAAAGTAAACGGAACAGAATTTGAACCACTTGAACCTTAATCTAGAGACGCTCCCAAACTGGAGACTTCACATCCTCTCAGTGCTGCTGCTGGAAAAGTCTGTCTGCAGAGGAGCAATGTTGTGATCATAGGCAGCGTATTCAGAGGCTCCAGTACTTGCCACTTTGAGCTGCTGGGCCGCGTGTGTGAGCTGGAAGGCGGCGTCGGGGTGGGCGGTGTCGGGGAGCAGGGTGCACTCCCGCTCCAGCATGTCTGCCACACCCTTCAGCAGCTCCAGGAAGCCAAAGGCCAGAGCCGCCTTTCGCAAACGATTCAGCTCCTGCAAAGACACAAAACCCCTTTTAAAGCCACTCCAAGCCGCGACATCAAACGTGGGTTTCTTGTATCTGTTTTTAAAGGTGACGTTACTCACAGTGCAGTTGCTGGAAACTGCCCAGTGTTATCCTTTCCCATAAACCTCCATTTCTTCCCTTTGTGCATTCAGCTATTGTACCTGCCTGCTTTATCTGTGTCCCAGCAGGGCTCCAGCTTAGGCTTCACTGACCAACTGCTGCCTTTAACCACAGTGTCCAGTAAAATGTAGATACATTGATTTTTCTTCCCTATAAACGGAACAGTGCTTATGTGCACTTAGGCAGGGTATTCATTCTTCAGGTCTCTGGAGGCTGCAACACCAAACTGCTTCAGCACTAACCTTGCAAGAGGAATAATCACCTCCAGCTACAGTCTGCTTATGGATCATTATGGTGTGGCCAAATGTGCCTGGAACTTTGTCTTTCTCCGCTTCAGTTGTGCATAAAATGGAGGAGATGTTTTCAAGACTCAGAATTACATGCGTGTTCCTATTCCTCTCTGATCCCTCAGTTAATTTCTGCGTGGACAACAGCATAAAAGTTCACCATGGAAGTAGCAGAGGTCATGAGGGGCACTTGTAGACATGACACATCTATGCCAGAAAATGTAGTGCCAGACCACTGAAATCAGACCCCTTGTCTCACCTAACCAGTCTGTTAAGCTTTTGCAGAGCACTGCAAGCCTGCACAGAACACACACTGTGGTTCCACTGTCAAATGCACCACTATCACTATGGATCAAACTGAGACCAGCCTGGGATGTTACTTACTTTATAGAAGGTTTGTGTTTTTTCAGGGAGTTTCCTTGCATTTCTCAAGATCTTCTGTACATCTGTCTGCAGAAAAGAGAAAAAAAAAAAAAAAATCTTGGCAGCTTCTGGAGGAGGCTGCAGAACAACCCCCAACTCTTTATGGATAAATTATCCTGACCATTGACAAGACTGCAGCTCACAAAGGCTGAAACATAACTGGTAATTATACTAAATCAAATAAACCAAGCCAGATGCTCCACTGGAGACACAGCTCTCATTAAACAAGTTACGCTTTCTGATTGCATTT
Organism: Tichodroma muraria; assembly: GCA_013390105.1. Taxonomy (NCBI): domain Eukaryota; kingdom Metazoa; phylum Chordata; class Aves; order Passeriformes; family Sittidae; genus Tichodroma; species Tichodroma muraria. The sequence continues at coordinate 462,908 of WAAG01022685.1, forward strand.
TAATCATGACATTGTAAAGAGGCAGTGTTTATAAAAATGAAAGAAAAGCAATAAAGCAATTACATTAAATGGGCAAGACATGCATAGACTGCAGTTCCTGCTGACATGGCTCCTGCTGCTCCAGGTGAAGCAGCACAACCTGGACCATTACCTGGAGGCCACTGGGTTTGATCCAGACAGTGACATTCTGAGCGTAGCTGCGCTTGTTCTTGGGTTGCAAAGGGAAAGGGCTCTTATTGTCATCCTCCCCATAAGGATTTTCTTTTGCATCTGGGAGAAAAAATAAATTATAGACTTAGCAACTAAGAATTGTCAAGATCATTCACACAACACTGGATGTGTAGGAGTTATTCAGAGGAGTGTGACCAGTACCTGAAATGGGGCCAAGCTGTGTCATCTTCCCCAACCATGGGAGGGGCTCAGGACCAGGTTCAAAGAGTGACATCATGAGGTTTGATTTCTTCTTGCTATCAGCTTGTGAATAAAGCATTCCATACCACTCTGGCCTGTGGAAAAGAGCAAACCCTCAAAGGCTGAAAATCTTCCACCCCTCTGCCTAGAATGTGCCTCCCTCTCACTGTGTGGAGGCTCAATGTTTGCAATTTGTACTGACAGAAACAAATCTGCAATTAAAAATCCACAGCTTAGTCTAGCAGTGCAGAGTTCTGCACAGAATACAGATATAAATAAGCATAATTTATAAATAAAGCCTAAATGAGCAAAGTAAGAGATTTTTCAGGCAGACATCCAGCTCCATACCCCAACTGGACGAGAGCCACCATGCCTTCCACTTTCAGGCTGCCATGTAATAAAACACAGAAGTTGGGGATTTTCCCAGCAATCTGATTAGCTGAATTCTCATCTTCGGTGTCATCTGTGATGCCAGGTCCCACCTCATCCCCTTCTGGGGAAGAATCAAAGCAAACAAAGAGAAAACATGAGAATAAATTCAAACACAGGAGCTCTGTTTCCATGACACCACCCTCTACTGTCTGCCTGCAAGAGTTAATTAATACTTCTGTAGAACAAACAGCTGCAGAATGAACTGCTTGGGCAAAGTGGCACAGTAATGATACATAAATATTCCACTGCATTGTACTCAAGGGCATTAAATATTCATCTTGCACCACATATTTCATGGCTCATTATTATTCTGAACTGTAAGTTTAGCATGTTCTATTAATAATGATGTTGTAAGGACCCCAGTTCCTCTATGAACTTCACAAAGAACACAGTATGAAAAATAAGAGAGCTTGTGGTCAAGGTTTTAATTTTAATGCAATCACACAAATATGACATCTGGTATTTTGATAAAGCAAAAAAACCCCACAAACCTGCTTCCAGTCTAAACCACATTACAAGGGAAGCTTTTTTGCTGAAATAAACCCAACTTGCTCACCTCTGTTCAGTGCAATGGGGAGTACCAAGTGTCTGGACAAGACAGGGGGGCTGGAAATGTCTGCAATATCTACAAACCCAACAATTTCTAGATCTGCAGGGAGACAACAGATTTAAATCAGATTTAAGACAGTTTAAGTCATATTTGGAAATAACTGAAATGTATTCATAGCCAATTGAACATCTCCACTTCTTACACCACCAGGTTTTCTGAAGCAATGACTGAAAGTAGCACAAGAGAACCCAAACTCAACTGGAATGTGTTAAAGGTGTTAATTAGGTTAGAAATACATAAACCACACAATTTTGGAAGATGACTTTCAATACACACACGAGCTGTGCTGCTGGACAGTTACAGAACTGGGCACCTTGATATTTACACTGTACACAATCCATTGCTGTCTTATAAATTCCAAAAGAGAAAAACCAAATACCGCTGCTCATGGGACCTGTGTCCACTAACAGGAGGGCTGGGAAGGTTTTTCTTTGCACAGTTGTTTTTAAAAATAGCTTCTCCTCCCTGAAGCTTATGAGGGTGTTCATGGAAAGCAGCCTGTGGCTGTCTCCCAGTCTCTACCCCTAGAAATTGGCACATGAGCTCAGAAAGTGCCTCTACCCTACTGCAGCCCTTTAACCAGGTAGACATGGATGAAGTAGGATGATATTTTTGTCCCCTTGTCACACATATACCAAAAAATTACACAATCAGAGACTGATCCTTGCAGAGACAAAGTGGATGAAGCAATAACTAAACAGGATGAGAGGTGGTAGTGAAAGGGCAGAAATCAAATGGATTTCAGTAAAAAAGCAATCAAAGATTTGTTACCTGTGTTAATTGCTTTAGGAATGGGGTCTATTTCCTCATCTATAATGAAAGGCTCTGGTCTGGGAAATACTTGCACATCAGATGTTAAGTGGCCACACTTGAGAACAGCATGGAATGGTGTATAAGCCAGGTCTATTAGCTTCCTAGAACACAGTTATTAAGGAAAGCACAATACATATCAAATGAAAATAGTTTGTCTAAAGCATACTAATTTAGCTCCCAAACCTTTTTTAACCACAGTTAATTCAATAGTTCTAGTGCTGCTAGATTATGAAACAAAGCAGCACTATCCCATTCATGGCAAATGAACAATAATTATGGCAATTACTGTCTTCTATCTGCCAAGCATAAACAGATGCTACGGTTTGGTTACAATGACTAAAATAAATATTGACCATAACCAGTGAAGGCCGAGATGAAATTACAGTTAACTAGACCATAAAATAATAAAAAAAAGAATTTAATTAGAACATCTCATAACACCATATTTCTTACTGTATTTGTTTTCCTTTCGAGATACCAACTGGGGACCTTCCCAAAGGTCTCTTATCTACAAGTGTGCTCACCCAAACATGGACTGCACATTCTTCAGGCACAGGGGGCCATCAATAGTGAAAATCTGCCCTTCCCCATTGTTCAGATCAATGAGCCGTTCCAGGCAGTCTAAGGAATCTGTGCTTTGAAGCTGCAGAAAAATAAAGGGGAATATTTTTGTTGAGTGTTCTTTTAATCCTCTTTTGTACTAACCAATATTTTTAAAGAAAATACACACAACACAGCAAAAAGCATATGATTGGATGCTCCTATGATTTTTTGTTCTCTCTCTCTCCTTTCCAAATAAACCAACATTCTTGGTCTCCCAGGCAATGTTCTCTTATTACTTATCAGAAATAGATGATTTATTTTAAATGTTTTCCCAGCTATTTTGAGATGTTAATACTGCTTCAATTCACCAGCTTAATCAAAAAGGTCATCCTTGACAGAGATCATGAAACAAGAGATATCTAACTGATGCCTAGCCAGAAAACCCTTCTGTGAAGGACACAAGAATACAAGTATCAAATCAAAAGCAATGCTATTAATAAAAGCTAATCTAAGGAATATTAGTCAAATAGGCTTCTTTTTAAACAGTGTTTATGCAGCAGAATTCTAACTCCTGTGAAGATTTTTAAAGCTGGGATTGAAATTTGCAAGAAAAAGAGAAAGGAGAAAGAGAATTGACACCTTTCCTTCAAAACCAAGGGAAGCTGGTTTGAACACTGGCTTGGAGACTTCAGTGCTCCCCTCTCACATTTCTACATACAGCTACTGTGTTTTAAGATTGTGATCATCTTTGCAACACAAGTCATTTATTCAAGAATTTAACTGTAGATTAAGAAGAGCTCCAAAAGCATTCAACATAATTAATGCAGTAGTAATATAAACAGAGAAATTGAAATTCCATAATGTTCCCCAGGGACAAACTGACATGATTTATAAAGATTATGGTAATAATGCAGTAGGCAGTAGACAATAATAGTGCAATAATAAACCTTAAATTCTCTTTCACCCAATAACTAAGCACCAGAATGTCAACTAAACCTTAAGCACAAGAACATCAACAATGCAGTGTTTTGTGCTGACCTGGTTGTTAGCTCAGAGAAGACCAACAACTACCCAATGCAACAAAGAATAAGACATCACCTCTTCCAGGTTGGCCATGCACATGACATAGAGCTTGGACGGGAACGGGAAGGGCAGTGGGAACCTGTTGCTTTCGCTGCGCTGGCTGTGGGTGGCCAGGGAGTGGCGCAGGGAGCCTCTGCCAATGCCCAGGCAGCCATCGGTGACCAGGACAACCTGCAGGGACCGGGGACACGTGAGACACTTTCAGCAGCTCACCCTAAACACCCACACACTGCAGGAGCCTTCCTGCAGCACGTGCTCCCCACCGAAAATCCCTGCTCCCACCGGATTTCCTCCACCGAGATGGGCAAAGAACTGCAAGCAAAATTTCCAGAAAGAAACCCAGATAAAGGAGAAATTGAAGATTGAACTCTTGTGATTTACATACACGGTGGGGATGGTAAATAAAGTTTTTCTTGGCATTAGGTAATTGCACTAAAATTTGAATCTCAGACATTTCATTTTAAGCGTACACTGGAAGCACAGTGACTACATAGACAAACAACAGCCTCTTGCTGTTGGACTCAAGGATTCCAGGTTTATTTTCAGAGGGATGATAAAGCCCATTTCTTCTGCATATTCTGGAGAGCAACTCAACTCCCACTACAAGCCACAGAACCCTCAAAAAAGGGTAGTACTAGTGATCTTAATTCTTTGCAAATACAGCTGCAGTATGCCCACATTTTGCAGCAGAACTACCATAGCAAAACCACACACTTTTCCATTCAACTGCACATCCAGAGTCAATCCCTGGGGAAACCGGCACTAATTACACTGCAAAATGGGATTATTTACACTCAGCTGTGTCCTGGTCACTTCCAGAGGAGTAAAAGAGCTGCTCCTTCAATGCTGCATGGCAACAGCAGGCATGATTTCTGGCTGGTAGGTAAGGAAGATCAAATCCAACTGAAACTCCATGTGTACTTGCTACATCCAGATTTGTATTTTCCCTTCATCCTCAGTCTCTCTCGCAGTCTCCTCAGAACTGGTGCCTACCAGTGATGTTTTCCACTACTCCAAGGCTGCACAGTACATTCCCCAGTGCCCTCCACCACCACCCCAGCACCTGAAGTGCCAATAAAATGAGCTTTGACACAAATGAGAGACAAAACAGTTGAGGTCTAATCTGTTTGGTTTTCACATCTTTCTTGTTCTTTGCTTTGAACGTTTTTTGCTGTGCCAAGGTGCCTTTGTCTGTGTTGGACGATGAAGCACTGCCTAACCAATAAACCTCTATCCTTTTTCTCCATAAGGAATATTGCTTCAGGCATCTTCCCAGCTCACTGAACTGCAAAATTACTGAACTTAAGTGTCTCAGAAAACAGAGGGTTAAAAGCAAACTGCCGTAAGAGGCAGCAGATTTGGAAGGCTGAGAGCTTGGAGGAATGAATGGGGTGTGTGAGCAGCTGCATGGCAAATGACTCATTTGGGAGAAAAGTCAGATCAAAACACACTCAGCAGCAGCCCCACGCTGTTGGTTGAGAGCTGGAATAGTTACAAGCCCTGGAAACCATCAAGGACTGGAGGAGAGAGGCTCCTTGCATGTGGGACTACACCCTTTCCAAATGGAGTGAGGCTCCTGGGACAGCAGACTGCATCCAGATCAAACACCAGGCCTGCACAACAGTGCTCCTGAGCCACATTTTACAATCCACTGCACTACAATAACACAATGGGCAGAAAACAGTCTCATTTCTTTTGCTGTTGAGTCTTTTTATGAAGATCACCTTCTGTTCGCATTGCAGGTTTAGCCAAAATACCAATTCTTTGTGGTTTTACAGCACCAGCATGCCTGAGAGTATTCAAATCTCTCGAATTACATTTACATTTCTATGTGCAACTCACAGGCATAGAATCAATCACAGAATCACAGGATGGTTTGGGTTGGAAGGGGCCTTAAAGATCACCATGTTCCTATCTCCCTGCCAGGGATAACTAAACATGCAGTGAACTTAAACCAGTGAAATCAGCCATACCTGGCAAGGAATTGCTGCCCCCCATTCCTGCTGGACAATATTGCAAACCCCCAGCAGCGCCGACTCCAAACAGGTTTTGTCATAATCATCCATGTTACTCAGGGCTTCCTGCAAAGATAACACCAGAGTCACTGCTGGGGGGATATCCCTGCCAGGAGACACCCAGCAGTCACTCACGGCTTTGAAGGAACTGTAATATTATCAACATAGCTCTTTAAGAGTAAAAAAACACCTTTGCGTGTCTTAAAAAAGTGAAAACCTGAGGCAGCATCTAACGGGAAACATTTAGCTGAGAAAATCCTCGCAGGTGTCAGAGCAGCTCAAACTTCTCAGAGATTCACAGAGACCACAAGGAGTTTGTCTCACAAAAACTCTTTGAAAGAGAGAGTAACAAACCCAAAACTCGCATCTGCATCCATAAACCAGCTTTGCTCCTAAAAGTGAAAACCTCACACTCAACACAGCATCACCAGGGTGCAGCTGTGAGATGAACTTGCTAAAGGAGCCTGGCTGGGCTTCTGGCTTGCAAAATTCCTCACATGAACTCTTAGGGAAGTGAAAATTAATCAGAGGATGCACTGGCACTAAACTGCAAACATAACAAAGAACAGCTTTTAAAACCTCTTTGCCCAATGGACAAACCTAAGCAATGGTGCCCTATGACAGCAATGTGTCATTTCCTCCTGCACGTGAGGGTCAGATATAAATGTGGAATTTTTACTGGATTCAGAGGCTCCATTGCCTTACTGCATTCATGTGAAATTTCCCTCTTGGACTTTCTCCCTTCCACTTCCTCCTCCCAACTTCCCACCACATCTGTGAGGCCTAAAATCACTTGTTCTCACTCTTGCACTGTTTTGATTTCTACACACTCTCAACAGCAGCCTCTCTCTACCAAAACACTCAACTCAAAGCCTTTCTAAATGGTCCTGTCAGCTGCATCGTTTATCAAGAGCAAACCAACAACTACACATAAAAAGAGGGACATCACAGAACCACTCGTAGAGCTTCATCGTAGAGCTTCATCGTAGAGCTTCATCGGGCAGCCCTTCCCTCCATCCCATTTTTAACTCCATCCCATTTTAGAGTCAATCAGCCACAACCCAGTGCTCACCTGCAAGGGTGCAACTGGCAAAGTTCAATGTTTCAAACACACTGATTTCACATACCCTTAAAATAAGGACAAACCTGCTCAATTCAAGACTTGCACAGGATGATACCAAATCACACAATTTCACCGTGCTTTGGTGGTGCAGTTGGCTGATTTTCTTTTAAATGTCAACGGTTTATTGCTTCAAGTGTTCACACCCCCTACCTGGAGCGTGTTGTAGTCTCTCGTGAAGGGCACCATCAGCTCCCAGAGGGATGAAAACACCACTAAGGCCGTGAACTCCAGCTTGTAGTTGGTGGCCATGTGCTCGAAGAGCATGGTGAGCCCGTGAGCAGCCAGGTGCTTCCGCTGGTACTCCTCGGAGCCCTCCACGGACACCGGCCGCGTCATGGACAGCGACACGTCCATCACCACCACGGTGGGCATGGCGAGCTGCTGCTCCGCCGCCCTCACGGACGGGATCGGCCCGGATCACCTGCCTGCAGCGGGACGGAAAGGCACAAATCATTATCAAAGGTGCACCTGTGGAGCCACGCGTCTCGCCCCCTGACGCTGACGCAGTGGAGAAGCGACAATTACCCTTTTCCCCCTCGAAACGTGGGACTGAGCACAGATTAAGTGAATACACTCTGAACCCCACACAGCNAGGGCTGACACCGCACGGGAAGGGGAATGTGCGATGTCCGTGCTGGGGGAATGTGGTGCCCACATAGAATATCACCACAAATGACCGCTGTGTGTGGAGAAGGGTTTATGGATAAACATCCCGGCTGGGCAGTGCACCTCCTTCTCCCCAGCTCTGTACATGTGGGAGGCAATAAACTCCAGTGCAAAACTGGGATGTACTCCTGAAATTGCGTGTTCAGACAACAGTTTGCTTTAAAATTATCAGAGAGTCTCAGACCAATTTAGCTGGAAAAGCCCTCTAAGATCATCAAGTCACACTATTGCCCCAGCACTGCCAAGGCCACCACAAGCCATGTCCCCAGATGCCACATCCATCCAGCTTTTAAATCCCTCCAGGGATGGGGACTCCATCACTGCCCTGGGCAGCCTGTGCCAGGGCTGAACAAGCCTTTCAGTAGAGAAATTTCCCAAAATATCCAAACTAAACCTCTCCTGGCACAACCTGAGGCCGTTTCCTCTCCCCTCCTCCTGTCCCTGTTCCCTGGGAGCAGAGCCCGATCTCCCCGGCTGTCCCCTCCTGGCAGGGAGCTGTGCAGAGCCAAAAGAGCCCTCCTGAGCCTCCTTTGCTCCAGACTGAGCCCCTTTCCCAGCTCCCTCAACTGCTCCAGACCCTTCTCCAGCTCCGTTCCCTTCCCTGGATGTGCTCCAGAACCTTGATGTCCTTCTTGGCATGAGGGACCCAAAATCAAATCATAATTTTCTAATTCCCCTGAGATAAATCTGACAATTAGATTGTTGTNCTGTGCCAGGGCTGAACAAGCCTTTCAGTAGAGAAATTTCCCAAAATATCCAAACTAAACCTCTCCTGGCACTACCTGAGGCCGTTTCCTCTCCCCTCCTCCTGTCCCTGTTCCCTGGGAGCAGAGCCCGATCTCCCCGGCTGTCCCCTCCTGGCAGGGAGCTGTGCAGAGCCAAAAGAGCCCTCCTGAGCCTCCTTTGCTCCAGACTGAGCCCCTTTCCCAGCTCCCTCAACTGCTCCAGACCCTTCTCCAGCTCCGTTCCCTTCCCTGGATGTGCTCCAGAACCTTGATGTCCTTCTTGGCATGAGGGACCCAAAATCAAATCATAATTTTCTAATTCCCCTGAGATAAATCTGACAATTAGATTGTTGTGGGTGTTAAATCCTTGGCCAGGGATGTTGTTATTTCTTCCCCTGTGGCACTGCACAATATCAGTGCCACAGAAGAGTCAGGGGCACCATCCTCAAGTCCCTGCTCCCTCCCTCTGCCTCAGTGCTCCTGGCACAGGCCCCGAGAGATTTTTCCAGGAGTCAGTGAGGTTTAAACCTCCCTCTGGCATTGCAAAGTAGACACATACCGTGGAAAAGATCATCAGAGCTGCTTGTCTGGCATCTGGCCTGTCAGCCATAGGAGATGCCTCAAAATGCAGCTCTATGTGCCTTGTTTAAAAGTGTTTATAGATGTGATTTACCCCCCACCAGTGCCGTGAGGGTTATCCATGCCTGTGGCCAGTGCTTCAGTCCAGGAGTTTGTGAAGGGGATAATCACCTGCCCTCACACTGAGAATAACCTGTGGTAGCAGACAAAGGTATTGGCTTCAGAGATAGACCCAAATCTATACAATACTATTTAATCTTCTTAGGGGCTGTGGGTATTAAACTGGATTGGGAATTCCTCCACTACCATATCCTTCACACCTGACCTGCTCTTGTTTTAGGACTGTGCCCGCAGAGGAAACATCCTGAAAATGGGATCATTTTCACCTGCCTCTCTGCAACAGCATCTCCCATCCATCTGTTAAGTACCAGAGAAGCTTCCAGCACTACAGCCAACCCCTGGAACTCCCCTTTCTCCTGGACGGACCCTTGGAAGGTAGGCTGGGGAGGTTGGTTTGATTGCTTTGGATCTCGTGTTACTGAGACAGGAGGTGAGAAAAGGAGTTTATCAGGAGTTGGCCTAAACTTACAAGACTAGAGAAACAATTCCTCTTGGTCAGGAATTGTGAAAGGCTGGAGAGCTCTTAGAACTGATCTTAGCTTTGGATGTCTTTCTGCTCGCAAAGTCTTTTAAGCAGCTCGTTTTGGAGAGAAGTAAAACCAGTGCTTAAATAGGAGTGTGTGCATAACTATGTTCTCTCTGTGCCATCCTTTTAATTCTCCTGTCTTTGTTAGGGAGAGTTATTTTCTCATAATGTGCAATTTGTTATATCTCTTGTGCAGTTCTGCCACGCGTATGTTTATTTTCTTTTTATGTATGAAAAGCAAAGCTTGTATCATCTATTTATCTAGGTACAACCATGACCCTCTCTTACTGTTGCCTTAGTGATCCTCCCAGCTATTGAAATTAACATTGCCTGTTTTGCAAGAAATTTAACTTCCCTGGGTGTTATGCAAGAGGGTAAATGTGTGATAACTAGCATGAAGAGCTTATCTGAGAATGGTTTAGAAAACTATGATTCACATCTAAAGAATAATTCACAGCGAAAGAATAATGTAACATGCCCACTCTGGGGAAAAAATAATCCATGAAGAGTGTCATTCTAAGGTAAAACATTCAAGCAGTGCTGAAGGGTAAAATCTGTGCAGCCCCAAATCCCTGTCCCTGTGCTGTCACAGCTGCAGGCACTATCACTCTGGCATTTACAATTTCTCTCCCTTTCTAAGTGCTGTTCACATAATTATGCAAGATATGCTGATTACTTCCTAATAAAAGGTATGATTACAATTCGACTTCGCCAGTTCTGATTTCTACAGAAAGCCCTGAAAATGTGTAGTCATAGAAACAAATGGCTGCTCAGCACCCGCAGTTTGACTAGAACCACGTCTTCCTCACGCTCTGCTCAAACTGAAGGAAAATCTCACCTTTTCCTGGATGGTTTCCTGGGGAGTGAAAGGCTGGAAAGCCATGGAGCAGCACCACTAGGAACTCTAAACCGGTTTCCATCCTCCTTAGTTTACTTTGGTTAATATCTTGTTTAGGAGGGAGGTTTGAACAGCTTGGTCTTGTCCTCAGAGCATAATTTTTAGCAAATAAAGTTGGTTCCTTGACAGAAGCCGTATCCACTCCTCCTGCACAACACTGACCCAATTGATAATATTACAGAATAACAACTGGACTCTGGTAAATTCAGTCCTTAACAGGATATCCTGGATATGGGCATTTGGTGTAATCAGAATTCAGCTTGGATTGGACTGCCTCAGCCAACTCCTCTCTCTTAAGCCAAAACTTTGATTATTATTCAGCATAGCCTACAGTCATATTAAAAAAATAGACTGAAACCTGGATCTAGAGCTCTCTTTACTCATTTAAGTCCATTTCTTTTTATTGAATAATAGACAAGCAATCAGTGAAGTGTTGCTGCCCAAATGGTGGAAAGTTACAGTACTTCGTTTTTCACACCAGATTTTCTTTTGCAGGATTCTCCATTTTGTGCTGTGCAGTTTCACTTCTGATGTTCCAGATCAGCAAACTGCTGACCAAGTGAAGTCTTCAGTGGCTTCTGGACACGGCTCTGAGATTTGAACCTTGAGAAAACTTTTTGAAAACTTTTTGAAATGCATTTTCCACGGAGGAGTCAGCTGCGAAGGAACCGAATCCTTTTCTTGCTTGCCATAGTGTTGTTCCTCTCTTTCTACCAGCTCCAGTTCAGCCCCTCTGCCCTTCCAGCATCACACAGAGCCCCCCAACCCATAGATCCTGTCAAAGTGACATCCAGGGACCTCCCCAGCAATAAGACTGCTGTAAGAGGCAATGCCACAGCACCCAAAATAAGGCACTGTATCTATGTGGATCCTGAACCAGCTGTGCCTGTCACTACGTCAGTGGGTACAACACCGCAGCAAGAAAATGCCAGTGAAAGCTCCCCGGATGAAAAACCACCCTATGAGTCCAAAGGAGAATATCCCCAGGACCTGTTCAGTGTGGAAGAACGCAGGCAAGGGTGGGTTGTCCTTCACATCTTTGGCATGATGTATGTATTTGTGGCCTTGGCCATAGTGTGTGATGAGTATTTTGTGCCTGCTTTGGGAGTGATCACTGAGAAGCTGCAGATCTCTGAAGATGTGGCTGGAGCCACCTTCATGGCAGCAGGTGGATCAGCACCAGAACTCTTCACGTCCCTCATAGGTGTCTTCATCTCACACAGCAATGTCGGCATCGGTACCATTGTGGGCTCAGCAGTGTTTAATATCCTCTTTGTCATTGGCACCTGTGCCCTCTTCTCAAGGCAGATACTCCACCTGACGTGGTGGCCCTTATTTAGAGACATCTCATTCTACATTGTAGACTTACTGATGCTCATCCTGTTTTTCCTAGACAGTGTCATTGATTGGTGGGAAAGCCTCCTTTTACTGACTGCTTATGCCACATACGTGTTCACCATGAAACAGAACGTGGTCCTAGAGCAATGGGTGAAGCAGGAGCTGAAAAAGAAGCTAAATGCTGTGCAGGCAACATCAGCAGAGCATATGCAGAAGGTTGGTGTCCTTAGAGTTCAGAGGGCAAGTTGGAAATAACTTTCTAGTGTAAACTACAAAGAAAAACTCCATCTCCTTCACAAAGCACATATTTGAACCTCAGAATACAGGTACTGGTCAACAAATACGGTTTTAAAATGAGGGAAATGCAAACTACAGAGATTCTAAGAAATTAGAGAACATCACTAAAAGGGAGTTCTACCTGTGCAATTATTAAATGTCTCTTAGGTGCTTTCAAAGATGTGTGTGGAATTTTGATTACTTGGTTGTTGTAAAGAAGTTCCAGAAAGAACACTTGCAGAGCACATTCTTGGTCTGGGAATAAGATTGGACAATTCTGGTAAACAGAGGGCAAAAGGCTTCTGTCCCAGCCTCTTGCAGCTGAGAGATGTTGGAGGAGGAAATTCTCTTTTCCCTCTCTGAAGTCAGATGTGTTGCTGGGATGCTGGTGGTATCACTCATTACCCAATCAGCAGCACAACAAGGCATCTGGCAACTTTAGCAACCACTGCCTGCTCTCCTGGGCAGCATTTGGCAACGGATTGAAGTGCCCAAACCCAATTCCATGCCAGCAGATTTCAAACTGTCCCCTGGCACTGCATGCTCTGCTAGTCAGATGTGTCCCTGGCCCTCAAGCATGCTTTGCCTTCTGATTCTGGCACTCCACATCATTTAAGGAAGGAAAGGAAGCAGATAGGGAGAGTGAGGATAGTTGAAGTGGTACAGAATCAAGAAACTGCTTCTCTTTCCTACTCCTGGTGTTGTTCAGACAGTGCTCACAGCTGGGAGCCCTGAAAGCTCCTGGGTTATGTTCCAGTGGGATACATGTGCGAGAAACTGCAGTGACACACATACATCACTTTGGACATCACCAAGCATCACAAATTGAATCCAGCCCTGCACTTGAAGTTTGCAGAGAACTCTCACTAATATTTAGTAGCATGACAGAGAGCTGCTGAACCTATCTCTTGGGAAAAATTAATCACAGAAATTATAAATGATGGAAAGTAATGCTAATCACTGTAAAAAAAAAAAATCCCCATTTGCACCTTCACTCTGCTGGAAAATGAGTAAGGATACAGATGTCTGGGGATGAAGTCTGTGTCTGTCTGTAGCTACAGGACTCGGTTGTGAGTCTGCCCCCAGGTGCCTCCACTGGGAGGATGTAGGTAGAATCCTGTTTCTCTCAGAAGCCAATGGTTTTAAGAAGGCTCATGGCTTTGGCTCTTTCAGTAGCATCCATGGACATTTGTGTCACTGTGCCACTTCCCCACAGGCAGCAGCCTGAAGGATCATTAGATCCTGAAGCAGCAGAGGTGATTGGTCATTTCTGTTCTTTGTTGCTTGCAGACAAGCACTGGGGCAGTTGTAGATGATGGAGCAATGAAGCCACCAGATGTGAGGAAGCTGCAGGTAGGTCTAAACCACTTTACAGAGATCTGAAGTCATGGTATTTTGAATTTCTCCCCTTGTCAGGTCATAAATAAAGGTGTCAACTCCTATGTCAAGAAACCTGGACCAAAGCCTGTATCATATCAGGCACAATGGGCACAGTTTGCTTAAGAGAACACCTGGCTGAGACCTGTCCTTAAAGGAATTTGTATAAAATTTAAGAGACAGCTCAGGCTTCCCGGGTGGATTTAACTAGTAGAGTGCTGCTCATTTTCTGCTATAAAACAGGTATATAGAAATTCAGAAAGTGACTCTTCTTACCTGGTTTCATGGCCAAATTTCTTCCTGGGCTCTCATAGCAGAGGCTGGTGGGGTCTGTCCTTTCCCACAGCAAACACTGAACAGCTGATTCCTCTGCTGCTGTTGAATTGCTGCCCCATGGCCCGGGGAGGCCCCGTCTGATGTAGAGGACAAAGAAGCTGGAACTGACTGGCTTTGTGCCTTCCCACAGCCTGGGCCAGCCCTGCAGCGGGGCAGCAGCTCGGCCTCCCTGCACAACTCTCAGATGCGCGGCACCATCGTCCAGCTCATGATCCACACCCTGGACCCCCTGGCAGAAGGTGAGTGGATGCTCCACACCAGAGGGCCTTGGGTTCAGAGCCCTGAGAGGTTTCACTGGGAATACAATCAGTATTTTGGGTTGCAGCTGATTATCACAGATGGTGTCAGGTGCGGGGAGCTCTGTTACAGTGGGATGTGCCCCTTCTGATCAAGTAGCTGGCAAGGTTAAACATATCATGTTTTGGTCCTGCCATATCTACTTTTCCTGTGCCAAGCTGGTTACTGCTGTGGTGGCAGCTGCTGCTGCTGGGTGACATCCCCCATCTCTGCTGTTTTTCTGACTGCAGCGACAGTAAATGTGAATTACAGGCTTCCTCTGTCCCATAGCATGTCCCATCTTCCTGTTCTTAGCTCAGACCTCATCCCAGCCCTGAAACAGCAGCACAAAAAGAGGTTAAAACCCTTGAAGAATTATCTTTTTGACAGTGGTTAAAATCCCAGCTGAGATTCTAATCATGATGGTGAGGCCAATTCTATGTGATTCAGGCTGACACCTCTAAAAGCCCACCTCTATCATCACTGCCATGGCAAAGTGGGCCCACAGCCCTGTGCAGGCAATGGGTGGCTCCCCAGGGCCCAGGGAATGACCAGCTCAGGTCCAAGACCTCTTTTCAACTGCCCAGGGTGCAGAGAAGCCTCATCTCCAGACAGACCAGGGTCTTTGTACACAGCCTTTTAACATGTTTCTTTACATTAACTTTAATCCAGTTAACACTGTGGAGGTACATTTTCCAAGAAATAGTGAAGCACATTAAAAAAAGATGTTTTTAAGATTTTCTTCCCTAGCTCAGCACATGCCCCACCCTTCCACTGCCCTACTTGTTCTAAAGAGATTATCTGCTGCCCATTCAAAGAGAGATTGAAGCTAAGCAGATCAACACCTCTTGTGTCCCTCACAGAGGTTACAAAGAGGACTCTCCAGACCAGAATCCCAGCTGTACAAACTGATCGAGGGAAGAAAGGAGGTTGGAGTAGGACAGCAAGGCAGATCAGATCAGTGTCTGCTTTCACAGGTTCCAGTGAAGGCACCCAATGTGTTATGAACAGTAGCCTAACAAGAGCCAGACTCATCAGGGTTTGCTCCTTGCCTCCTGTGCCTCCAAAAGATTAAAAGATTGTATCAACAGCACCAGGATAGACTCCAAACCTTCCAAGAGGATGTGCCATTGCCTTGAGCATCAGAAAGTGCCAGACTTGAGGGGCTGCTGCCACTCGGAGACCTCCCAGCATCTTCTCATCCTTCCCACACCTCTAAAAGTCTCAGTGCAGTATCTACCCACCCCCGGCCACCACAAGCTTGTCCTTCTGGTCCAGGTCGGTACCCTGGTGAAACTTTGGGACCCCTCAGCAGGAGAGTTGTGGGATGCTTAGGTTGGAAGCCCAGACCAAGGAGAGCTCCAGCCAGTTCAGCCCAGAATAGGCTGCTGGGAACTTTCCATGCAGTTGCAAGTCACTGTCCTTGCTGAATAGGCTGCTTGTGAATATGGAATAAACAGAACTGGGGGACCAGTCTGGATCTTCTCTCAAAGAGAACTTCCCTACTCATTACATAGAATCACAGAATCATTTAGGTTGAAAAAAACCTTTAAGATCATCAAGTCCAACTGTTCCCCGAGCACTGCCAAGGCCACACGTCCCTAAGTGCCCCTTCTACACATCCTTTAAATCCCTCCGGGGGTGGTGACTCCCTGTGCCAGGGCTTGAGAACCCTTTGGGTGCAGAGATCTTTCCTGACATCCAAGGTCAGCCTCTGCCGCGGCCCGGCAGGATGCGAGTTCCCGTGTGCGTGCGGCAGCCGCTAGATGGGAGTGTGACCGTGTGTATCTGGGTCTGATACCGCAGGGACCGGGCTGCAACAGCCTCTCCTGAAGGTTTTCACTTCCCAGACCCTTTACTTTACTAATGTCACTGAGTTAATGGCAAAACCTCTGCCCCAGGTACGTGCCTGCTCCACTCAACACTGTGAGAACAGACACAGTGCCTTATAAAATATAACAGTAAGTTACTGATATTACTACAGCTCAGCAGTCAAAATCAAGGAGCCCATGCGCCAAATCCCGTGTGCCTTGTAGGAGATACTCCTTAATCTGATAAATTCCTACCTGAAGAAAGAGTCTGGAGAAAAGGAATTTATGCATAGACTGAGAAACCTAAGTGCCATGAGGAGCTTGGCCAAAGAGATGGAATGACATCCCAAAGGAAGGATCTGGAAAAGGATTTGAACCTGCCAAGGCATATGAGGACTTGTGTTCTGATATGTTAATAGTTCCTAGT
Source organism: Tichodroma muraria (assembly GCA_013390105.1). NCBI lineage: Eukaryota > Metazoa > Chordata > Aves > Passeriformes > Sittidae > Tichodroma > Tichodroma muraria. The sequence goes on from WAAG01022685.1 coordinate 479,293, forward strand.
CCTGTGTTAACAGCCCTGCAGCCCTGTGGGACCCTGGGGACAGCTGTGCCTGGTTCCCATGGATCACCAACACCATCCCTCCCTTCGCTGTGTGTGCAGCACTCTCTGTACCAGGCACATTTCTGTAATTAGGCTGCCACATAGAAGATGATCCCAAAGCAATTTATCTTTCCCCAAGGGCCCTTGTTCCTTCTTGCCAAGGCCTGTAGCATCAGCACTCACAGGCTGTGGAAATGAATACTCGACAGAAGGAAAACGTTGCCAACAGTTGCTCAGCAGTTCCTCACTGAACCTGCTGCAATCAGGGTTCTGTAGGGTTTCCTTCTTTCGGCTGCCCTCGCTTTTTATTTGGGCAGCACAGAAGTGGTTTCAGGGCAGCAAGGTCCAAAACATAGAAAAGCTGCCAGCACTGGGCCTCCAACCCCAAATTTCAGGGGCAGAGGTCTTTGAAATACAGAAGAAGTGTGAAACACAAAGCTGCAACACCCCCTGTGTGAAACAAAATTTCTCTTTTGAAGAGTGGATTGAGTTCAGAATGTGGTTTTTTTTCTTTTCATACTAGGAAGGTATCATTACTTAAGTCTTTGTCTCAGGGAGACTACATGTTTACTTTAGAAGTTCTAATATTTACATGGCATCCTGAATTCTATTTTTTATTTATTTTCAATGTGCCTTTTTTTAAAATTAGGAATTTCTACCAAGTTTGTTCTTTTGTCCTTTTCCCCGCTTCCTGTGAAAGTGAGTAGAAGAAGAGCATGAGATCTTTTCCAGATCATCCCATTAGACACCAGAGGGAACTGCTGGGGAATTAAAGGGAGTGAGGATTTTGGAAATGCTCAGGCACCTTCTCATTTCTGAACTCTAGCGTTACCACCCGACTCTAAAGTTTAAACTCTAGTCACACAGGGAACAAGGCAGAAGCCTACATTTCTTTTTGAATGAAGCAAAATGCTCCAGCAAGAGGTTGTCAGAGCTGCCTGCCCTCACTATGCCCCAGTTAACAAGGTAATGATTTTGAAAATTAGACCAGAGCAGTGGGCACTGTTGCAGGCTGGAGAAGGCTGAAGGTAGCTACAGTTTCTCCTTGCTTCATTAGCACTCCATCATTTTTTGTAAGAGAATCATGACACAGAGGGGAAAAAGGAATCACAAGTCTTTTTTTTATACTTCCACTTTTTACAGCAGAATCTCCAAATCCTTCAGGTTCATGCCAAATTGTAAAGAAAAAAAATCCTCCCTGCTGATTGTGTTGTCAGTCCTATTAGATTGAATATTAGAGCCAAAGAGTGAATTAAATGTTAGAGCCAAATTCAAGGTAGAAGATCAGCTGCCACCTGAAATTCTGGATGCTGTCAATTCATAGGACAAGAATCCTTCTGGAGAGCATCTCAGGGCCACTGGACACAGACATGTCCTGTGTGATGGGTTCTCAGCCCTGGGGACAGAGTTGCCAGCAGTGAATACCCCGGGGCACTGAGAGGGACACTGCCCTGCACAGCTGATCCAGCACAGCCCAGACTGAGCCCATGGACATCCTTCCTCCGTGTGCTGACCTGCAGATCTGGCCAGCTTAGAGCCAGCTCTGCCTCCAGTCTCAGCCCCTCCTGCAAGAATTGTGTGTCAGAGGAATTAACACCCTTTTTGAATGAGGCTGATCTCATGAGAACTGGACAGTGGCCTGGGCCTAATCTGTTTATCCCGACAGAGAAGCTCCCGGGCTCCACTCTACGCTCCCAGCCCACAGCCTGGCTGAGGGCAGCAAGCCAGGAGCTTGAATTTCCATAATCTCAGGTTGAGCCTGGCCGCCCTGACCCTGCTGACAGGAGCTTTTGCAGCAGCTTTTGGGAAAAGCCAAACAGAAGGATGCATTGCCCAGTGCTCAGAGGAGACTGGGAGCAAAAGGTCACCCCTGCACTGAGAGATGTGCTTGTGCATGAGCACGGGGGAAGGAAGCTGACACTTCACATCCCCTCCAGTGAACTTCAGTATTGACAAGGAGCACGGAAGAGTCAGGCTCTTGAGTCCCAGCCAGCTTTTCAAAGGAGAAGGAATTATCATTTAGATTGGAAATTATTCCCTGTGAGGGTGGGGAGGCTCTGGCACAGGGTACCCAGAGAAGCTGTGGCTGCCCCTGGATCCTTGGAAGTGTCCAAGGCCAGGCTGGATGGGGCGTGGAGCAGCCTGGGATAGTAGATGTCCCTGCCATGGCAGGGGTGGCACTGGATGGCCTTTAAGGTCCCTTCCAACCCAAACCATTCTGGTACTCCATGATCATTTCGTCTCAGTCCAGCCATTCCAGTGCTCAAATCCCAGCTGGTGAAAGAGATTTCTGTCAAACAGTAGCAGGAATGTCACCGGAACAGGACTTATCCCCTGAGGTCTTCCTGTCTGAGCTGGACCCAATTATTGGATATACAGCAGAATTTACTGATTTTCACAAGGTTCAGCTCAGAATAATAGTTCTGCCCACATGGCTGGACCTGCTATTTCTATTATCTCAATGTCACTGTGATTAATAAACTGGCAGGGCCCTGCCCTTGAGGCATATGACAACAGCACCTTCTGGGTGTGTAGTCAACACCACAGTAGATTAAATCAATGTGATAAAGCTTTCAGAGGAAATTAATTTACAGTCCTGCACACAAGCCAAAGACAGCATTGGCCAATTCCTTGTGGCTACTGCCCATGTGCAAACCCAGTGACCCTCAATCATTGGGTGTGCAGCTCAACAGAGGACATAGATTAGAGCAAAATGGGGCTTTTCTTTGAGCCCATTCTCATTCACTTCCACTGAGAGTTAGCAGTAAGGTATTTGAGCAAAAAACAACTGCAGAGATACACAATTTCACAGTAAACCAGTAAAAAAGCAGCTCAGCTGAGTAAAGCAGAGCTTGGTTCACAGTGGAAGAAGCCCTCAGCAGTCCCAGAAATAGAGCACCAGGCCTGTGCTAGTGAAGATCATCTCTCAGACAGCCTGGACCATGCTGAACCTGGATATCAGGAATTTAGATCAACTCCAGCAGGAGACACTTGTGTATACTTAGAAAAATCAATCATTTTCCAGGGAACTGGAACACAGAAGGTGTTTATTTTCCATTCCCATCAGGTCCCCAGGCCGTAAGCAGTACCCTGAAGCCTCTTCAACAGCCACATGGCAGGAGGAAGGTGTCATTTTCAGTCATTTTCAGTCATAATCTAGCCTGGAAAAATCAATAGTTCATTGGGAACAAGATGATATTGCACCAAAATTCCCACTCTGTTCTTTCTGCATTTTCTTCCTATGAAGTACAGATATTCTCTGTATTACTGACCTGGAAAGGATTTCTTATTCCTCTAGATTCTCTTTAAATAATTCCATGTCAAATTGCTGGTGTAATTGCTATAGCACTAAGCAGTTATATACAACAGCTATAACCAACTAGCAGCAGCCAAAACCTGGGGTCACAGCCAGAACAACCCCTGGCTGCAGCACCTGCAGGAGGAAGGGAGCAAGAGCATGTGTGTGTTGGGGGAGGCAGATCCAGGGGGGCTTTGCAGTGACAGCCCCTGATGATCATGTCCTTCTTACCCACAGCAAAATTTAAAGACGGGGTTGATATCCTGAGCAACATGGCCAAGGCTGAGACCCTGGAAGTAAAAGGCTCCCAGCCAGGTGAGTGCAGGAAGAGCCAGCACTGTTTCTTGCCTCACCTTCCCAGCACGCAAAGCTCAAGGGCTGGCAAAGATACCCTGGGGTCTAACACAAATTTGGTGCTGTTTGGGCACAGCTGGCTGCTGTAACAATGCAGCAGAAATCGATCAATGCACGCGGGCAGGAGCAGCCATCCCCAGAGGAGCTGTTAGCGAGGCAGGGCAGGAAGAGCTACAAGGATGGACTGGAAATGGCCATGGAATAGTGCAGGAGGGAAATCAGGGCACTGCAGACAGCACTTGGGTGCTGCTGGTCTTTGGTAGACCCTGCAAATGTGTTTGTTAAAACAAAGTGTCTTCACCGAGTTGCAGAAGGGCGCAGAAGGTTACTGCAGAGGGAATAATCTACACTGTCTGTATCAATTCCAAGACCTGTACACCCTTCCTTTAATAGAATCACAGAATGGTTTGGGTTGGAAGGAACCTTAGAAACCATCCCATTCCACCTCCTGCCGTGGGCAGAGACACCTTCCGTTATCCCAGGGTGCTCCAAGCCCCAATGACCTTGAACAGTTCCAGGGATGGGGCAGAAAGAGCTTCTCTGGGTAACCTGTGCTGAGGCCTCACCACTCTCACAGGGAAGAATTTCTAATCTAACGTTTAACCTAGATCTGCCCTCTGTCAGTTATATATTTTTTTGGGTTTTCTCTGTCACTCCTGACACAAAGGCTGCCTAGGAGCCCAATCTGACCTGTGCTACAACACAGATTTGTGCTGCCAGCAAGGCTGGAGATGTTGAATACTAAGAAACTTTTGTGTGGAAGGTCCCAGCTCTACACGACGCGGGCACCTGAGCATCTCCCAACGCTGGGCATCACGGAGGTGAATGAGCCCAAACTTGAGAAAAATACTGTTTAAAACCCAAGTAAATTCTTGGTGCGTGCTATAAACACCACACAGACTTCACTCCCTCATCCCTGCTCTGTGTCCATATTTCTGTTCTGTTCCCACAGAGGTTTCGTGTTCCTCTTGGCCATGCAGGTTAATGCAGGAAAAGCAGGACATTGCAGTTATTTCCTTGTATGTGTCAGCACTTTCCTACTTGCTTTTCAATACCCACCAAACGATCAGGGATTAAAGTCTGGCAGCACATCCTGGTCATTGCTCAGAAGTCTTGAAGAGTATCAGGTCCCTGGAGAATGCTGTGCTCTACAGAGGGAGGGGGGAGCTGGGGGGGGAACCCAAGAAGCAAAGCTTTACATCCTTCTGGGTTTTAAGGACGGTTTTAATACAATCTTCAGAATCCAGAAAGAAACCAAGAAATGCTCATCAGCTGTAGACGAGCCAATTAGCATTTCCCTGTTACACATGTGCCCCTTTCAGCAGTTCTGCATGGAAGGTCAGAGGAGCACCAAGGTCTCATCCTACTTCCAGGTGTACCAAATTCTGCCCAGGTTTACCAAACACAAACACAGCAATCAGGGAGGACACACAACAAACCTAAGCAATCTGAGGGTATTTAACCTGAAATGCCACCATTGTGGTAGGGACCTCAGGGCTCTTGCTTATCACAGGGAGGGTCATGGTATGGGTCAGGTCATACGCCCTGGTATGGTGTCTGTCCATACAGGATGACTGAAACCAGCATTCCTTCTTATTGCTTTTGCAGAAGAGGAAAAGAAAGCACCAAGCACCATCCAGGTAACTCCTGCCAGTGACTCTGAGCCCAGCAAAGATACACAGAAGGCAGATGTGCCACAGGATGGACAGGTATCAAAATCAGGAGCACAGGCATTAAGTGCCCATCCAGGCTGACCTTCACATGTACTTTTCTTCTTCCCTCTCCAGAACTGTTGGGACAGGACCCAGCCCATGTCACTGGCATCTATAAATAGGCTGTATGTAGTGATTTAAGATGCTGGCTGAAACACTTTGACTTACAAACACAAATTGAGTCCAAATTATGACATCAAGTGATACTGGATAGTATTGTCCCCTCAAATGACTCTTCTGAGGTCAGGGGGTACTCCAGGGTAAGGGAAGATAAGAGCACCTGCCTGTCCTGTGCTCACCAGCAGACTGTTCTGTTTGCTCCCCAAATCCCTTTTGGGTGATGTTATTTGGCGGTTCCAATGAAAAAAGGTTTTCCAAGGACATAAAATATTTGTGTCTAAAAGGTGGTTCCAGTTAAAGTATGCCCATTAGTTTAACAATGCACAGGTGCTGGGGTGGGGTGTGCCTGGGTCCTGTCCCACAAGAGCTGTGGCTGCCCTTAGCAGGTTACAAATATGAGCTCTGTTCAGGTGAGGCCACGGTGAGTAACTGCAGCTCCTTGTTGGTGTGAAAATGCATTGGCTTTTTGATTTTTTTACCCTGGGGTACAGCTCCTGTCAAGCAGTGACACCTCAGATGACAGCAGCTCTGAGAGCCAGGAGGACAGTGATGGTGACGGCACAGAGGGTGATGAAAACGATGAGCCCTTATCTCTGGAATGGCCAGAATCAAGGACAAAACAAGCAATTTACCTTTTCCTCTTTCCCATTGTCTTTCCTCTCTGGAGCACTCTGCCTGACGTCAGAAATCCAGTAAGAATCTATCTTCCTTCTGCTACTGGAGTCATTAACTGAGCTATAGATTTCCTCTGAGCAGGAATCCCTGGGTCCATTTTTCCATGTCTGGAGTCTTTGCATAGTTGAAGGGCTGTTACTGCTGCAGGGAGTGGGACAGGAGCCCCAGCTGCAGTGTAATGTCATTCCACAGACTTAATTAAATAAACCACAAATTCTAGCAACTCCAGGTCACCTAATCAAGTTGGAAAACAGCAGAGACCAGGGTCCAAGTTAAAGCAATCAATTGCAGCGAAGTGTTTCAGGTGAATAGTTTCCAATGGGGACTATTAACTTCCCTGAAACTTCTGTTTTTTCTTTTCAAATTTGATTTCAACAGGAGTCAAAAAAATTCTTTGTCATCACATTTTTTGGATCCATCCTCTGGATTGCTGCATTCTCTTATCTCATGGTGTGGTGGGCTCACCAGGTGAGAGGTTTTGTTCTTTCTGCAAATCCCCATTTCAGAACAAGCAGATGGAGAGAGGGGACAGTGTTACTGTGGCATTTTATCTGATGAATTACAGCTGCAGTCATCCATCACAACAGTAGAAACTTTGTTAGAACCTGAAAGAGAATTTTTCATTTCCTTTTTTTGATTTGACAAAGATTCATTCATTTCTGAGAGCTTCCAAGGGAGTTTGTGCATCAGTGAAAGGAAAAGCACCATCAAGATTTATCTTAATTCTGACTTTTCACTGATGAATGTTTCTGTGCAGAACATAATTCTCCATTACCTAATTAAAATTCTAGGAAAATATAGGTTCTGATTCTGGAAGCTGCTAAATGATCTTCACTCCCCCATCTTAACGTTCACCTGGTATTCTGGGAAATAATACTCCATCTTGTAGGATCAGCCCCCCAATCTGTATTGAGTGATATATTGCACATGCACAGTAAACCTGATCATGCCATAAATCCAAGGACTGTCATCTCCAAAGGCCCTTAGATCTTGCACAGCTGATGTTAAATTTGCAAAAGTAGACAACATCCAGAAGAGGAGGACTGAAGACAGGAAAATTATGCTGTAGTTGACTTGACCTTGGCTCAGTGCTGGCATCACTGTGGTCAGATTTCCTACACTACAGAGCAAATCCAGAATCAATAGACACAGTAAAATGGAACTTTTTAATCCTATAAAGCAGGAAAATGCTGCCACATTTATGGGACTTAGAATATTTTAACTCAAATATGGCACAAGCCCTAACACTGCACAGAGCAATTATACTGCATGTTCCACTGCTAACAGCCCTACCCAACGTTGTGTCGATTAGGTTGGTGAAACAATTGGGATATCAGAGGAAATTATGGGGTTAACCATACTGGCAGCAGGCACCTCCATCCCTGACCTCATCACCAGTGTCATCGTGGCCCGGAAGGGCTTAGGGGACATGGCTGTGTCCAGTTCTGTGGGCAGCAACATCTTCGACATCACTGTTGGGTGAGTACCAGCTCCATGGTAAGAGGTGCATTTCTTCTGAAACACAGAGGTACCTGGTTTGAAACCAAACATGCCACAACATGCAGCAACATGATTAACATCAGTTAATCTCATTTTAGCTGTGGTTAAGTGAAGGGCAGCTGAGCAGCTAGCTCCTTTTGAAAGAAGAAACCCAACCCAACCCCAGGAAAGACAAACTGTGGTAACTCAGCCCACTATCTTCACTCAGTTCTGAATCAACACAAAATTACCAGTTTTTCCAAGACAAAAACGCAAGACACCTTTGGCTAATGTCCAAGCTATACAGGCAGGAACCTTATCTGGTCACTCAGAGACATTCAGCTCCTGGGGAAGGTCAGTATCAGTGCCTGGATCTCCCATCCTAAACAATCAGGACATTTCGTTATTATAGCACACCAAGGCACTTAATTTTTAGGTATTATTTTCAAACCATTTTACTCTTGGATTGCATTATGATAGTGCAAGCGTTATCCAAATTCAGTTTTGACAGGAACAACATCCAGTTTGGATTTATGCTGAGCTATATTGAATACAATCATGCCTTTTTTCCCTGTAAGTTTGGAAAAATTGCTTAGTTATGATGCAGAAAATGAACTGCCTTAAAACATTTATTTCAATTACTTTTTCCTTCCTTGCAGCCTGCCAGCTCCCTGGTTCCTTTTTTCTATCTTCAATGGCCTCAGCCCAGTGGCAGTCAGCAGCAATGGTTTGTTTTGTGCAATTGTTCTCCTTTTCCTCATGCTCCTCTTCGTGATTCTCTCTATCGCCGTCTGTAAATGGAAAATGAACAAACTACTGGGGCTCACTATGTTTGCTCTTTACTTTGTGTTTCTGATCATCAGTGTGATGTTAGAGGACAAGATAATATCCTGCCCAGTCTCTGTATGACATGTGGACACTTCAAGATGTGTGTGAGGATCCAGCAACATCAAAAGGGGGTTGAGGTAGCACTTGTTCTACTGAAAAAAAGCAACCAGAATTATAACAAAACTTACTGAAAAGAAGGTATCTTTAACATGCTAAAAAATAAATCAATCTTAAGTGGTGTGTCAGTCTCTACTGTTTTTCTTTAGGATCAGAACAGATACTGAAATGACCAATATTAAATAACGTATTTAGGCACTTGTGGAAAGGCTGATACAATTTAGATGCATCAAATTTTCACTATGGCTGATCCCCTCAGTTAAAGAAGCTGATTTGCACCACAGAATATTTACTCATTATAGGCGATTTTCAGGAGCATGCTCTAAATTAGTCAGTGAACTGCTCAAACTCCCTGAAATCAATGAATTTTACTTCAGTGGGAAGAGAATCAGACTGATGTGGCTGGGCCTTTACAGAACTGCTCTGCTTAAAATCCCTGTGTGGACACAGAGGCTGCAGCTCAAACTGCACTGAGCTCCTTTCAGATCTGTATCTGATCTTCCAATGCAGTGCCTAAAACTCCTGTAAAGTGCCACCAGTACAAGTGTGATGGCACCTGGGTTTACATCTTGCTGCAACAAGACTAAAAGGCTCAGGGGTTAGAACAGCACATGACCTCTAATCAAAACTAAAGCCAGGAATCAAATATAACGAGGAGTTAAATGCTGGGGGGTTGTTTTCATCCTGACACTAATCTCCAACAGTTACAGATTATTTAACCAGTGCTAATTCCTCTTGTTAGCACTGACTTCTACATAGACAAGATGAAAAAATGCCCCTGGCATCACCAAACCTGAGAGGTTTATTGTTAACACCTAATGGGAGCACACTATGTGGTTAAGAGTTGCACACGTCTATCACTCTAATCAATCTAATAAAACGTTAATGGAAATAACCAGAAAGATTTTAAGCTTTTTATTGACTCACTGTAAAACTTTTTTTTTTTTTTTGGATGAGACAGAAAAAAACTGTGAACATTGACTTTGCATATTTTAAAGGAACTACAAACCAAAGCAAACATCCAACATACTGGTTTTTGGTAAATAAAATTTAAACATTACATATTTACAAATCTACAACCATTCATTTAAAAAGTGCTGCTTGCAGACTAACAAAGTACCATTTTTAAATCCCAGTGAGATAATATCCAGAAATACCCCTCTCTATTATTACTATTTTCATCCCCCATTTGTTACACTAAGATTTTACATGCAGGAATTTTCTTTCTTGGGATACAAATAATTTAATTTGCCAGTGGAAGTCAAATTCATCAGGCTGTACCAACAGCAAACCTTCTCAAATGGGACACAGCAGTGTCAGAGAAACAGCACAATTTCTATTCACATTTCAGTATTTCATCTCCAATAATTATTCCAGTGGAACCATAAGTAAAGCAAAATATATATTGCACTGCAAATGTAAAACCTTTCTTTAAGGTTTTGGACATAAGCATTATTTAGTACACAAAAGGAGAAAATTCAGTTCATACAAAATTTTAAATTGAAAATATGTCTCAAATATTTTATTTATTCATCTTTGTGAATCCATCTTTGGAAAATATAGTCAAATTGCTTTTCTAATAAAGGACAGTGAGATTTGAAAACTGTTTCAACACTGAATTGTATGATGCTTAAAAATTATCAACCTCAGGATACATTTGGAACATTATGACTTGAATGAGGAAAATTTCCCACTTATAGTATGTTGTTATTCCAATTCTATTTTTCATATATTTCTACAGTGGATTGACTTGCAACAGACTTTATAAAAAAACTCATTAAGTATAATGATTTCACTTGATGAGCTACTACATGATAGAGTAATTTAAAAGCACACCCAAATTAACATTGGCAACGCTTCAGGAGAGCCACGCCGGGGATGCAGGAATGGAGGGATTGTGTGAAGGCTGCTTGGACAACCCTGTTCCTAGTGCAGCATCCACTCCCTGATAGTGCTGGGGGATGTTGGAAAGAAGTAAAACTGGTTGGGTTTATAAGTCTGGAGGCAGTTGGAAGTCCTTACAAGGAGGCTGGGACTAGGATGGAGGAAGGGCCACGTGTGACAGCGTTGCCCCCACACCTGCGCCGTGTCCTGGGGATGGGGACCGGGCTCGGCTCTTCGGCCACCCCGGAATTGGAGTGGGAAGCTGGGTCATAGCTCAGCCCCTCTAACACCCCATGGCAGCTCTGGAAAAAGCACTTGCTCTCTCTCCTTTCATGGCCTGAAGGTCCTACAGAACAGTGGCTGCCCCAGCTGCAAATGGAAAACAGAACTGCAGGGAGCTGGGAACACGACCTTCCCCACAGCACACCCAGCTATGAGCTTAAGTACAGCAACTACTGGAGGCAAGATTTCCATGGTAATGCAGCATTCCTACTGTACAGAGCAGAGCAGCCATGCACATTAAGGGTACTTACAGGGAATGTGTTCAAAAATAGCCTGTTTATTTCACAATAGCTCAGAGGAATGAAGAGGGTTTCTCTACCATGTACCTGGGTGAAAAAAGGAGCTCCATTTCATGCACAAGGATACTGTACAAGCGTGGCAGTACAAAAAAACATCACAAATTGTTAAAATAAATTAAATGTGTAAGTGTAGCTTTGCTAGCTCCACCTCGTGTGGGGGGGATACTTTCAAAAAGGTCAGCTACATAATTAGCAGCATGTTAGAGAAGAGGCATTACCCGATGGAAGCTGTACCCAAGACTACATCCTGCAATTATCATCAGCACATACCTGCAGCTCTACATGCTTTAAATCCTTTCTTCTTAGGGCAGCTTCTTCTTACAACTTACAGAGGTCTGGGAGGAGGTTACAGAGCTTCATAGCAGCATTACTTTTCATTTAAGCCTCTAAGGCTTGCTCTATTTCACTTAATAAAATAAATGTGAGCTTTAAAGTTTATCACCTTTCTGCCTAACTAAATACTGCTGGTTTATTACACTTGCAAACTAAAGATGTTTTTAAAAACACCTACTGGTAGGCAGACTGCAATATAAAATCTAATGTAACAGTTGAATATTTGGAAGTATTATAACAGCAACAACTAAAAGAAATTAGAAGTGAAAAATCATTTAGATTACTTAAAATAAAACTGTTTGTTAAAGCATGACTTAAATTTGTTTAGGGTGTTTTATACAGTTCAATGTCTGTTTTCCCACCTCCATGCAAGACTTCTGCTATTCTCCCTGTAGCCTACCTTCTGGTGAGGAGTTGCAATGTGACTGAGAGCACAGAACATTTTTTAAATGTCTAGAACAAGAAAACATGAGGCAAAAGCCGTGACTCCACCACAAGGACTGATATAGCAGTCTTCTTCAGAGGGAAAAAAAAAAAAAGTTGTTTTGCTTGTGAAATAGAGACAGAACATTCCAAACATGTTTAACTAAGCACAATATGCCCCAATAAGCTACGTTCCCTATAATTCCCTGTAGCAAGTTTGCTGGATGTACTCAAGTTAGCAGCTTTGGATGGGCATTATGTGGTGGTGTACTGAGTGTTTCAAACACAACCACCGAGACTGAGTGCTGCATGTTCATAGAGAATTCACTGCAGGCTGGCATTTGCTCCATGTCACATCTGGAATGAGGCCACACAAACAAATGCCAACAGCTGAGATGGGCTGATTCCATAACAAAATCCATAGGACTCTTGAATGTGCTTTCCCTTTCCTAGGGAGTGGGGAGGGAAGGGAACACAAGAGGAAGAGGAGATTCCTACAGAAGTGTTTCACAGAGACATCAGTGTATTTGTTAGAGTTTTGCAAAATTTCCCATACCTTCCTTCTGATTGCTGTGGTAACATGTTTTCCAAGTGTGCATGAGAGAAATCCTGGATCTCCAGTACTGTCTAGGTGAAGGTTAACATTTTCTATTCTGCTTTAAAAACAAATCACTCTTCAAAAAGTAACTGGACAAGTTACTATAAATAGCAGTGTACTGCAAAAAAAATAAGCACTGTATTGCTTCTGCAGCAAGTCCATTTAAAATTCACTCCAGTAATTTAAAAAAATTAAAAAAATATCAACTTACTATAAACAATTTAAAATATGTATAATACAACTTTGTATGCTCTTCATAACATCATGAATATTCTATGTAAACAATAGATTCTGAAGAATTTCCTTCGCTCACATTAGTTTCAGTGCATTGTTTCCGTCCACCTGTTACTTAATTTTTTTTAAGGGAGCTTTATATGTTGTCCCAAGTAAGAACTGATTTTGTTTAGAACCTGCCTCTCCACACACTGATTTGCAGAAAGGACAAGGGACAGGGAAATAATACTTGGCCCATTTTGCTCTCTGTCCATCTCCACAACTGCAGCCAGGCTGAACTTCCCGAGGCCTCCTGCCACAGTCCATCGCACGCACCCACATTCCTGAACACTGAAGACTGAGATGTTCCTTGTGACTGAAGTGGTTATTTTACACAGGGATACGTCATAGATATCACCTCTTTAGCCAGGTATATTTAAAGATATGGTTCTCCAAAAATCTTTCTGCATTCCATCACTCCAGTGCTTGGTGGTCTATCGCAGTTATGAGTGTTCTTCACTTGATTAGCAGTGAGACGATCATAGGCCATTTTGTACTCTCTGTCAAAAGCATCTGTAGGAAGGGAAAAACAACTTTAGATACCAAGAAACTCAGAAACACCACCCAAAAATGCCACAACAGCTGCATTTATCAACACAAAATATCTGTAAAGTCCTTTTTATTTGGCACTTAGCACAGAGTGGCACACATCTAATCTACAGATTATTTTTTTCTGGAAGCTGAACAACTAAGTTGGCATAAACTCATCATCTGTGTTCATTTGAATAGTTGGCAGAACTCACCTATATCAATGTTATCTCTTCCCAGGGCAACAAGTGAAAGAAACAGTATTTCTCTGTAAAGGCTCCTGAAATAATAAAAAACCCAATTTATATACTGCACTGATACAGCACAAAACAATCTCTACTGAAAATAGATCCAAGCATTTAAAGACAACTTATTAAAAAGAGGCATTTTGAACATAATTCCTGATTATGCCTCCAAAATATTGTCATTTCTGAGCTCTGGAGAATGCCCTGGATTCCCCACACACAGACATCACCCATGGTAGGTCCCCTGGAAGTTGCATCAAGTGCATGCAGAGAGAAATACGCACTTAAAGACTCAACCAAATTCCATGAAATTTACCTAGGCAAGGAATTGGCTTTCCTGCATTTTCACATTAGCTTGAAAAAGCAGGCAGACAAGCAAATAAGCACCTTGTCAATGCTCCAGCTGTTGACAAGCCTGTCGTACATCCTAGTATAAATCAGTAAATCCAGGCAAGAAATGAAAATTCACAGGAATTAATGTTCACCAATTCCACTGCTAATGGAAAAAAAACAACCCTGCCTAAATATGAGACATAACCTCTCTTAGCTCCTTTTCTGTCCTCTACCAAAGACTTTAAATAAACCCCAAATCTACCCAAAAACTCTAGAAACAAGTGTAGGGTTTTTATTTTAAAACACCTACTAATTTATAAATAACATTCAATAACAAAATATACACATATATACACAATCCCTCGTTCCCATTGTTCAGAGGCAAGAAAAAGAGGTGGCTGTAAAGGGGAGGGGGAGAGGAAAAAGTAAAAAGAAAATAAATGGGGAAACTAAGTTTGTGAAATTAACATAAAAAAAAATTACCAGAGTGATAAATTTGAGAACACTGGTGAAAAACAGTGCTTTTTTTCTTTAAAAAACACACCAGGAAAATATAATTCCCATTAATAAGCTGATTATTGCCCAACTCTGCTCCAGCTAGGCACGTTGGTGGTCTTACCTCTGTCTTTTAATATGTGGCCACTTGTTGAGCCTCTCCAGTATCTGACTCATTGGTCCATACACATCGTTCATCTTAATGCTTTTCACCATACTCCTCAAGAGCTCCTGGTTAAAGGAGTCATCATCTTTTTGCAATAACTGGACCATTGGGTACTTCTGGGCTGAAAAACATTACAAAGGCTGTAAGAATAAATAGATTCTTTGTGTAGCAAGTACAGAGTTGTTAAAAAAAGGCTACAGAATCTGTGAAAACATTGTCATGTATGTAGTGAACAAAACATCGAGTCAAAAAATTATCAATGTAGAACACAAAAAGCACGTAAGAAAACTCAACAGATGCAACAGGCCATGAGCTATTTTCAGGTGTGTGATCTAACACCAGCAACAAAACTCTGAGTAAGCGAATTCTAAAAATAAGAACATGAGCTAAATGGATGTACGGCATCAATGAAACGTATTCCCTCTCGTTCCTCCCACCTCAATGGATAAAAAGCCACTGGCAATACCAGTCAATGAAACAGAAATACTGGAAAACTGAAACTTGTTCAAGCAGTTTACTGCTAAGCACAGAACAGACCTCCCTCCCAAAACAAGTCACCCAAACTGAGAACAGCAACACCAAACTTAACACTCACTCTCAAACAAAAGAGTGCGATTTTGACCTGCAAGACAAAAAGCAGTATGATCAAAAATCAGTATTGTAGCTTGTGTGAACGATCCACAAAGACATCTTTTCTCAACACGCATGCTTCAGTTGCTCAAAATGAGAATTGTTCTTAAAAAATACTACCAAAATCCACAAGAAACAAAACTCACTCTGAGCATTCCACAGAATATACAGAGGCTGCCTCGGATCCTGATGCAATTTCATATTGTCCCATAGCATCTGAATAAGAACATATTTACTGTCCTCTGACATACA